>VDFB02154047.1:0-32551 GCA_007258455.2 Sequoia sempervirens | reverse complement strand
TTGAAAAATTCCCGAACGGTTGCCACGTAGCAAGATGTGGGGCCCGCTGATACTTTCAGGAATGACGGTCTTGTGGAAACCTTTCGCAACCCGATGAGGTTTCAAGGAAATGAGAAACAAATCATCCCATAACCGTGACACATGGAGGCACCGCGACAACTTCAAGATACTTAAATGAAAGTCGAGCACCGACAAGCTGCAAAAGTGGACGCCAAGAAAGCGTGAGCAAAACTTTGATAACAAGCCGAAAGCAAACTCGACAATGCACACAAGTGACATACTAATACAAAAGAGACCAAGGAGCTACTCAAATATTTATTTAACAATTACTTAGCAAAAATTTGATTACTGTAATTTAATTTTGAAAGCAATCAAAAGTTAGTTAAAGTTCATTTGTTTTTCTGTTTTGGAAATTAGTTAGATGTTCTTTTCATTGAAATTGAAACTTAGAAGTTAGTTGAAGAATTGGATATTATGTATTTACTTTTATTTGAAATTATTTTCAACTGAATGTAAAAAGGAAACCCTAGTTCGTTATTAGTCAATGAAAGTTGTGAGTTAGTTAATGAAGCCCTAGCAGTTATTGTTTTTTCAATTCGTTATCTATAATTTGGAAAACCCTAGATTGTTAGTTATTTAGTTGCCATTTAGCTGAAGTTGGCAGAATAACGGTTTTTTTGTTAACTGTAAGATGTTAGTTGTTATAGGATCTTCTGCTATAAATTTTGACCAAAAAGCTATCAATCTTTTTGATCTTTTCTTTCTCAAATAACTCGTGTAAAATGTCATCCTTTAGATTGTTTTTATACTGAGTGCGGATATTTGTATCAATCACACTTATAAACCATACTGGACATGGAATAACGTGTAGTGGGATATCCAGCCAGACCCTTGAACTTTTAATTTAAAATAAACCTAATTTAGTAAGGTTTTATAAGAAATTTGGGGGATAATCTTACAAAGTATCACTCATATTCTCTCTCTTCTTTTGTGGTGGAGGGCTTATCTCTTTTTGGCTTTTGTGGTGGAGGGGTTATTTCTTTTTGGCTTTCACCTTGCAATTTGCAGCAGAATATTTAGCAGTAATATTCGAAACAACCATATTATTTGCCTTGTTTCTGCATGGGCTTATCTATTTAAGCTCTAGCGTTGGAGATTGAATACATATCAGTCTTACTGAGTTAAAAATGGCTTTGCTCTGTGAATAGAAGTTCACAATATTTGAAGGCAAGGCATTGCCTACGTCTCTAATGGCGGCGCTCCATCTCTGAGCTCCACTGGTTTTCTCAAGCATAAAAGGCGCTCCATGAAAATTGCAGCCCCGTCAACAGACAAAGCAACGCCTGTTAAATACCCAAAACACCCAGCTTGGGAGAGCGTGAAACAGGAGTTTTTGAAGGGTGAGCTTCAAATTGAAGGCCAAATTCCAGATTGGTTGGTGGGTATATCGTTTCGATTTTGAAACCTTCTTTTTAGCACGTCTTAGATATTTCTGCAAAATATAAAACTCATAAAAGAATGAGCTATGTTATTTTAGTAATAAATGGTTCTCAAGAAAAAAGACTAAGAGTTTTTTTGTTAACAAGTTCAATCATAGAATGTCTCTTAGATTAAAAATAGAAAATATTTATTATGAAAAATAATTTAATATTCTTTATTAAAAATTAATAATTTAGTGATAAATTTAAGACAAAAGATGAGAGTTTTTATTAATACATTTAGATTATTACACTCTGCCCTTTGTTATCATTACAGAATACATCTTGACATTAAAAAACAATATAAAATACTTGCTATTAAAAATAATTGACATTCTTTATTAAAAACTAATAATTGAATGATAAAAAGAATAAATAAATAACTTTTAATCTTAACAATTAATTCATTAAAAAAATATTAAAATATTAATTAAATTAAATTTTAATTCTTAATTATTAAATTTATAAAAACAAATGATAAAGATTATCTAATATTTATTATTAAATTTTATCTATAAATTGAAGAATGATTTAATATTTTTATATATTTAAAAATAAATGTCTTTTTTCTAAATCTAAAAAAAATCTTTATGTTTTATGTTCATAATTTTATAATATATAAAATTATTTTTATTAAATTTCTTTGGTGAACTTGCAAAATGTTAATACCATCATATATATTCGTATATTTAGAACAAAACTTGTCATTTTCATGATCAACTACAATAAATTAACCACAAATTTTTTTTTTTTTGGCATCTCTCAATAATTGGATTTATTGATTAGATCAACAAGTCAATATTCAAAATGCTACTTGTTTAAGGTGTTTGTAAATATAGATTAAATGCCAATTAAAGTAAACTCCAAGAACACTTTAACTTATAATTTTTAAATTATTTTTAAAGAAATTAAATAATTTATTTTGAAGGAAAATGATTTTAAAATATGAGTAGAATATTTTATTTTTCTCTATTGAATGTGGTTTAATACTTTTAATATTGATGATAATTATATATATATATTTTTTACGCCGAAGGCGTATCCACTATGAAATGAGCGAAACTGATTTTTACGCCCTACGGTTGAGATCATCCTGGAGACTATTGTAATCATCACAACCGTTCAGCACAGTCTTATGTATTTTCTTCCTTTTATTACACATTGAATGAACAAGAAGATTGTGAGAGCTCGAAAGTAGATTTCATTGTCGCCTTCATATGAGGTCAAGACTAGAATGATCTATACGTTTTCACTGTTATTTGAAAATTCGTGCTTTGCATTGATTGCCATCCGAAAAAATCATACCTAACATCAACCTCCAGCTGGTTATGTGGAATCGAGTTTTACTACACCTATGAATCATACCTAACGTGTCTTGTAAGGATGGTAGGTTCCATGGATAAGCTTACTAATAAGTTGGGTAGACATTAAGTGCAAAATACAGATTCAGAGAATGTCTTTTCAGTTGTCTTCATGCCAAGTTGATTGAATATTTTGAATGGCGAGAGATTATATGTCTTGTATGGCAATAGATTTATTTAGATTTCCCTCCATTACAATGTTGTCCCCAAGTATGAATCATAACTGCATTTACAACATTAGGTTTAGGATATTTTTACTCCTATTTTCACCATTTTCACAGCGAAATCGTTGAATCGATTGAATGAGATATTTTTACCCCATAAATGAACCATAAATGCTACCCTTTTTCACCGCCTCATCTTTTCTATAAATAGAACTTGTAATTGTATGAATTAAAATACCACCAGCTACATTTATGGAGAACAACTTTCTACAGAGTTTGCTAAAAAGGATTGCAGAAGCATGCACTGGAAATTCTATAGCAGTGAAAAATAAATCTGGTATGTTTATTTCTCTTCTTAATATACTTTCCCCATGAAAACATAAGCGTTTTACTCAGGTTGCATGGATATTTATCTTTTTGTTCAAATTTCCTATTTTAAAGAATGTCTTTTGTCATAGCTATGATGGTGGATAGATCATTTGTAATATAGGTATGTTGTACAGCAAAAACTGTTTGGTTGTTACTGATAAACCGTGGTTGAGTTTGAGATTCAAAATCATAATTTTTCCAACGTCTTCAATTCCAACAGAAGCAAGACTAGTCCATTAGTGGCTTTCCGTATGCTGAGTCCAAAGTAAGCCCATCAACATATGAGCGACCCGCTCGTATGGTCACTTGTGTCTGAGAAAACAACCTTCTTGCAGAGTTGTGGGCAACATCTTTTGTCTTCACTAGTGTCATCTACTCACAATTATGTTTCTAACCATAAGGTGCTAATTGTTTCCAATTTAAATAGTTTTTCCTTCGATTAGTTAGGAATAATGTTTTTCTTTTTCTTTTTACCACTTTAAAATAAGACACTGTAAACCAATAGTGCATTGTTCTCTGTTCTAGAGTCATTTTAGAGGTAAGATTTAGATATAAAACAAACTCTTTACACTATGGCTCAATTTTCTTCATTAATATTCATTCTGATATAAAAATGTAGTGCATAATTCCATTTAAAAACCCTCGTCTTGTATCCATTTTCTGATTACCATACAAATCTAAAATAAGATTATCTCCACTAATTACCATACTATCTTTATATATATATCAACAATTTTCTTAGTGGGAAGTGAATTTTGCTGATGATTCAAGAATATGGCGGAGTATTTATAGGAAAATATTTGAAAACAACACCACAACAAAGAACAAGGTTATTTTCACACCCAGGCTAGATGTCTGATAGAGAAACAAAATCTCTCCACAAAACAGTTGCTTGATACCTCTTCACAATGGGGAGCAGAATGGTGACAATGACGTTATCAACTAAGAATATTGAAATTATAGTAGCAATCACATTGACTACACCAGTAATAGCTGAAGAGTAGAGTGAAGCATCATTTTTCAATCATAATGTCTAAAAGATCACAAGCGCATAAACCATAATGTCGTTGATACCAATGAACTGTTGAAAGATTTTTAGGAAGATTGTTAGTATAAGTTGAGGCATGTTTCTTCGCTTCAGCAAGTATATGAATGGATGCTTAACTTGTTGTACCGTCAAAATCTAGGACACTTTATTTCATCTTTTTACTGTGTGTAATTTAGACAGCCATTCATGCAACAGCTTCAAACGGATTTGTGATAATAGGCAAAGTTTCAAATTTAACTATCAAGATTTCAAAATTAATTCTTAGGAATTAAGGAACAATTAAATTTACAATTATATAATTAAATCTAAAAAAATATTGATAGAAATTTAATTTTTTAGGATGAATAATATTTTGCAACAATATTTTGAGTAGAGGAAAACTCAACCCCATCTCAAACAAACATCTTAAAATCTAGAATCTGAAAAATAGAGACTTCCATTTACTTGTAACATAAGATTCTATTTTTTTTTTCTTCTTATAAAAGCCATTGTTCCACAAAAAACTATTCCTCTTACACTTTCATGAGATCCCTTACACCCTCTGCATCTAAATATATATAGCATAGAAATGCAATCTAAATAAGTGTCCTACTAATTAGTTCATATTATTGTAATATAAATACAAGTATAGCTCTTACAAATTAGTTAGAGCAATAGTAAAATTGAGATATTAGAATAGAGAAGATTTACTTTTGATTTTAAAATACAAATTGGATAAGAAAATTTAGACAATATATTGTTTATAGTCTATAAAGTTTAATTTTAACAATAGTTAATTAGAAGGTGCACTATTGAAAATGAGAATGACATTTTCTATACTTGCATCAAGATTGATGAAGATTAATTACTCTATGCTCAATCTATTTGTGTGTTTTTAAAAATGATATAAAAATAAAGGTTGTTGAAATGATATTTTTTTGCAATTACACTTTTATCCTTTATATGCATGCAAGATATTGCTTTTGATTTTTTTTGACAAACCAAATAATTCAAGTTTATATTTAAATGATGGGTTCAAAGATCAAAACAATAAGAATTGTTGTGTCTTTTTAATTTAGAAAAATTATAATTACATATTTAAACATTCTCTATTGTCTACATCTAAATAAAAAATATCATAGAAATGAAACCAAAAAAGTTTCCTACTAACTAGTTCCTATTTAAAATATGAATTGGGTCAGAAAACTTAGGCAATATATTGTTTATCTCCATACCCTCTCCAACATCTCCATCTCCATCTTTGTCCCTCCCTCTCTCTCTCTCTCTGACCCCCTCCATTTCTCCCTATCTCCCTCTTCTCTCCCTTTCTCTCTATTGGAAACATAACATGGGCCTATTGGTAATGGAGCCTAATTATTTCTTTGATACATAGAGGTTTTGATTTTGTCTTGTTTGGAACCTTGTAAGTGGGATTTGAAGCAATCACTTCTCCATTGAGAACAATCAACGAACTCATTTGACCCCATAAACCACATCAATGTATCCAAAAAAAACTAGATAATTATTTTTCACTAATTTACCTTACACACCTCTTTGGCATACCCATTGCACTAAGAATAGGTTTGGTATTTTAATTTAAATATATATTTTTAGTTAATTTTCATTTTAATAATAATAAATAGTTTTCTATAAAGATATATAATTGAAATATTAGATAGTGACAGCTCCCCTGAAATTCCAATTGGTTCACCTCTTTCAACCAATTGGGACAGATCTTCAACAAATGTTGTGGATCTATCTAATGAAATCCACATCAATTGTTTTGACAATTTGAACACAATTCAAACAATTGTCAAAAATGTACATACTGTCAATGCCTTCGAAGTTCAAGCAATGGAAGTGACACTTCAAGAGTTCCATGAAATGTGTGACAAACTTGCATCATTTTGTACTTTTTTGAGAGAGATGCATGCTGATGAGGTTTACGAAATGGGCGGTGCTCCGTACATAAAACGTGCCTTCCAAGACTATATAGATTGTGCATGAAAAACTTGCACTCTTCAAATATGTATATAGATCACTTTTGTAATGCACGTACAAGTATTCAAAACTATGACTAGCGTCCTACCTTTTTGCATGAAGCTCCTACAATAGGCCTTACTTTCCTAGTGAAATGAACAAGGTTGTGTTCTTCGTAGTAAAAATACATTCCTTAAGTTCTTGAAAGTTTGTTTACTATGTAAATCAGATACAATATTTAATAGAATCTATGTCATCTAATAACCATAGATACATCATTTTTTGTACATGATGTAGTACATATGCAATAGTATTCATACTTATCTCTCATGATTTGGCATGTACACTTTATTAATTTTTACTTCAATATATGATATAAAAGACCACAATTGTAACACTCCTTAAGTGTTACTTTCCTAATGCAACGAACAAGGCTATGTTCCTTGTAGTAAAAATACATTCCTTAAGTTCCTAAAAGATTGTTTATTATGTAAATCAGATACTATATTTAATAGAATCTATGTCATCTAATAACCATAAATAAATTATTTTTTGTACATGATGTAATTCATATGCAATAGTAGTCATTGTTTTCTCTCATGGTTTGGCATTTACAATTTATTACATTTTATTACAGTGTATGACATAAATACCACATTTGTAACATTCTTAAATTGTCTACCCATAATTGTTACTATAAAGTACAAAACAAGATATAAACAAACTATGTTTTCCTTTGAAGATTTCAAATGTTTATCAAATATATTAACTTTGTATTCCAATTTCATATAAAAAAAATTACACTACTTATTTACTCCAAACTTGAAGCCTTTGCAATTTTAGAATATCATTTTTATTTGCATACAAAATGGCACTTATTTTGGACTGATTTTCTCAAGTTCTTCGTTATCCACTTTGCTTATGCTCACCACATTTTGTACTCCTTATATCCACAGGAACAATTATATTTCAAATCTTCCAATCCTCGTGACTACTGCATATAGAGGTGCTATCTACAGGTATGTTTGAAACTCAATATCTTTGAACGTTTTCATTATTTAAATTGTATTGCATACTCTACATGCACCTTTTAAAACTTTGTCTTCCTACAATTTTGTCTACTTGCTTAATAGAAATTGCATTTATTAGTCATCAGTATTGCAAGTTTCCTTCTTACCATATTTTCTACAATTATACATTTACTATGACTCTCTTTTATTTATTTACATTTCTTTACAATACAAATTTATTGAAAAATTTCCCTTCATAATAAGTAGAATTTTTTTTGTAGTTCTACAAAAGAAGAAAACTTATTGCTAACAAAATTCAAATTTTCAAAAACCTAATTATCATATTTCAAAATATTGGCAGGCGCATTTAGTACACTAAGTATGAAAAAAATAATGGCAACATTGACTACAAATGCCATTGCAGATATTCTTGCAGGCATCTCTAGTTTGACCCCTATTTTGCAAGTTGCATCCATCAACTCCATTCAACAGGCTCAGTCTAACCTTCTCAAATACTGTGTTGAACTTTCAGATGGTTTGCATACCCATCATGCTTTACTTCCTACCCAATTTAATGATCTTGTGTTGGAGGAGGCTCTAGTAAAAGGTTCTATTGTCCTACTTAAACAATATAACTCGAAGATGTTCCACAAGTTTACGTACGTCAACATACTCCCATAAAATTTTCTTTCTTTAAATTTTCCCCCTACATTCTCTTACTAAATGTTTCACTTTCAAAAATTGCAGGGCTGTCATTATTGAAAACTTTGAATTAATTTCAAAGAATGCACCAATTGTTGGTACTCCAACTCCTCTCCTGCAATCTAGAAGCTCCCTCCCATCAAGTAGCAGTCTAGCCCCAGTGGGATCCTCTCAATCTACAAATGATTCATTTGAAGAAGATGCTGAGCCTCAAAGTCAGAAGAGTATATCCCCTTTTAATCCAATTCCCATAAAAATGTTAACCCCCAACCATAAGTATTGGACCATTGAGGGTCGAGCCTTGATGAAATCATCAATTCACGAATATAAAAATGTTGGAAATGATGGAAAAGTTTTTGGTTTTGATTTCATAGACATGGCGGGCTCTAAAATTCATATTTCTTGTTTCAATGAACAAGTTGGAGACTTTTACCATGCTATTAACTCTGATAATCTTTATGTCATCTCCAACGGACACATCAAAGTTGCAAACACAAAATATAGTAGCTCCACACATCCATACGAAATAATTCTTCATAGCTCATCAACTGCCATTGCATCCACATCGTTGAACTCTACAATACCTACACATACTTTCCACTTTAAAAGTATCCAATCATTGTCCTCGTTTGCTATCAATTCTCTTGTCGATGTCATTGGAATACTTGTAGCTATCTCCCCTACATCAACTATTCATAAAAGAGATGGTACAAAGACAATTAAATGCACTGCTACAATTGTTGATATGTCAACTTGTACCATAGATGTTACACTTTGGGGTCATCATTGCTATATTGATGGGATACAAATTTCTGATATGCCTGTACAACCAAATCCTTATGTAATTTTGATTAAATCGGGACGTATTACCACATGGTGTCAGAGAGGTCTTGACACTATATTCTCAACTAAAGTTCAAATTAACCCAAATCGGCAAAGACCTTGGCCTACAAACATGGTATGCCACTACAGGATATTGCCAAGCCCTTTACTTCCTTGTCAAAAAAACAACTTTCTCCCATAGAGTTTTCCAATCTAGTCAATATGTCATCTCTAAAAGATAAAAAAATGCTTGAAAAGAAAAAAGTATGCATAAAGGCCTCCATTTCAAATCTAGACCTTGGTCACACCTTCTATTACCTTTCATGTCCTCTATTGGTGGACAATAAAAAGTACAAAAAAAAGGTTTTGCAAACTTCCCCTACTACATTTCGTTGCCCAAAGTGTTGTAAAGATCTCCTTAAATGTGACTTGAGCTACATGCTCAAAATGGACTTGAAAGATGCAAGTGGTGAACTCCTTAAAGTTACTGCATTTGAAGGTCCAACAAATTCATTAATTGGTGTTACCGCAGAGGATTTTCAGCTACTACTTGCTGAACCAAATACTGCTAAAGACATTTTGGACCATATTATTGGTAGCCAATTTTACATTGATTTGAGCATCCAAGTGATTCCCTTTGGTGGACAGGAAACACAAAGCATTGTTATTACTGCAATTAAGCAAATTTAAATGTTGCACTTCTCTCTTCTTAGCAATATTGTAAACACCACGTACCCATTTATGTAAAGTTTATCAGCAAATGAAAAAGTGTTTTATTTTGTTATCAAAAACATTGCATAGTCACACATATACAAATATTTTCCTACATTTTCCTTCCTTGTCACATTGATCATGGTCTTTCTCAAATTTAAATGAAGAGAACATATTTATAGTAACACTGTCCATATTTTTTAACAGCTTTATGTACATTAAATTTTCTATGTACAAATTTGTATATATATATATATCCTTTATATTCTACTTATTATCTCTCACAATTATATTTCATTCATTTTACCTTTAGCATTTGCTATTATGGAGGCAAAAAATGAAACATTGCAACAAATACGCTCTCGCCAAAATGCACTGAAACGAAAACAATACCATGCAAAGAAAGATGATATTAACAAATGAAGACGTGAGGTCAATCAAACTCTTGTTTCTAGAGCCTCAAAATCTACATTCTCTGCACCTCTGACTGTACCCATCCTACAAAGTATTGCACCAACCCCACAAAATATAGTTCATCCTTCCCTAGATATCGAAATGCACCCTTTGCCACTTTTCTCCAAGGAGTATTTCTCTGCTAGAAATCACTTCTGATCAAAGTTAGATAGCCTATCAAATATATCAACTTGTATGGTTTGCATGGAGAGATACCCAGGAATCAAAACAAGGCAAACAAATGGACTCACAACTTGTTCTAGATGCATATCCGAAAAGAATGACCATCAGTTCTCAAAGTGGAACAACATGGACTCTGGTGAGCAACCTGTATGTTTACAAATTCTATCCCAAATTAAGGAAATGCTAATAGCAAGAGTTAGCCCAATACTTCAAGTTACCTATGCAAGGGGAGGGCAACTAAAATACAGTGGCCACACTATCAGCTTTCCATAAGATATATTTACAATTGCATCCTATTTTCCTAGGCATATTATTGACCTTGATATTCTAATAGTAAACAGGGAAAATATCGACCAACAACCATATAGCTTCCTTGTGAGTAGAGGTCGTGTCCATGAGGCACTTAAATATAAGATATGCAATGACCCATACTACAAGGATGTCCAAATAGATGAGCTTGCATTATCAAAATTTCCAGAGTGTTCTACTGATGTCTCAAACCTTCTTTTTGCAACATCTTCAAATGCTACTACCACAGATGCAAACTTCAATGAAACAAGCAACACCAAATATGACCCTACTGAACACAGTTTGTTGCCAACAACATCCTTTGTGGTGAATCTCCCATATGCACATACAAAGGTCGAAGAGGTGCACTCTTTGCTACAACTAGGTGTAGGACGACCAACACCAACCCTTGCATGGATGCCCATTTCTCCAACTCCTATAAATGAATACACCACTAAAGGATTATTTGTTATGGCATTCCCCACATTGTTTCCAAATGGAAAAGCTGCATTCAAGCAACAACGTATCAAAGAAATTAAAGTACATGAATATGCTCTCCACCTTATAAGATACCATGATCAGCAGTTTGGGCAACACCCTTGTTTTAGGTACATCATTCTAAATATCATTATGTGCCACCATAGCCAAGCAACCTCCTCTGTATTTGTCAACAAAAATCTTGAAGGTTGCCTTCCCTCAACAATCTACGACTTGCGCCAACGATTAAAGGACATGCCAGATGACAAACTTGCAGATCAACTCATGTGCTTTAGTTCGACCATTCGTGGAACACGTCCATTTTGGAGCCAATGTCGAGGGGAACTTTCAGACATGATCATTCAAATTGGTTGCCCGTCACTCTTCTTCACACTGAGTGCTGCAGATACTAAATGGCCAAACTTGCATGCCATAATGCCAACCAAGCCTCCTACAAATCCTTCCATGGCTTCTAAATGGAGGATCCATAACATTATACAAAATCCACACCTGACAGCTGTCTACATGCACCACAGGGTAACTTCATTTTGGGAAGAGGTTTTGGAAAAACTTCTTGGTGCAACTGAATATTGGTATAGGTAAACCCTTTCTTTCTCAATCTTCAAAATACATGCATACTTTAATTGTATACTATAACTCATCACTTCACTTCTAAAAATACTCTTAAATTAATAGTTTTCTAAATATCATCTTTTCATAGGTATGAATGGCAACACATAGGATCCACACACATTCATGGTTTTCTATGGCTTGCAGAAGCTCCTAATATTGGCAGACTAGAATGGGATAACATTCAATCTGTACAAAATTCACTTGACTACATAGATAGATATGTCTTCGCTTGGAATCCACGTAGCCTCCAATTAAGAGGCCAAACAATTCAATGCTCGATTCTTGATGATCCATGCTTGCTAGACACAAGAAGGATATTGTCATGTGAGCCCTCAATAGACTATTGTGAATTAGTCAATTGTGTTGAATGACACACAAAGTGTAATTTGCTAACATGCCTCAGAAAGAAAGGGCCTGCTATTGTATGTCGCTACAAAGCACCATGGTCCATGCAAGATAACTTAGCTCTTTCAAATGATGAGACCGGTCATCCTAAGCATACACCAGCTCGTAATGATGATCAGTTGAACCTTCACAACCCATCTATTCTATCTATCTGGAGAGCTAATGTAGACTGCCAACCTGTATTATCAATTGCTGTTGTCCTCATTTGAATATATTGCAAAATATGCCGCAAAAGCTGAGCACAAATCAGAATCATACCATACCATGCTATCTCACATCTCCACAAACTTAGAGTCAAAATTTCCAGCCCCAATTGCTTTTCATAAATTGCTTACTGATAGCCTAGTGGATCGTGATATTAGTGCCCAAGAAAGTTGCCACCTTCTACTAAAATTACCCCTCTCCATATCCAGTAGAACATTTGTGTCTTTAAATGTTAACCACCATAAATTTCAATGTGTCTCAATCTCACCCACATCAGTTACCACAACACCTACGTACATTGATGCATACATGGCCTGCCCAATTCATCTAGAAGCAATGCCACTCATTGAACTAACCCAAAAATGGACCTTTAGAGCCTCCCAAAAAAATGAACAATGGAAGCAACGCCCTCATAAAGCAATTGTTCGCGTCTCACCTAGGTTCACTACCATCCCTGCAAGAGAGGACAAAACCTTTCATGAATTTTGTTGGAGTGAACGTATTTTATACCACCCCTTTCGCAACATTGACATTGATTTTGGGTCCTCTGAACATCAAATTATATCACAATGGGAGAGGTTTTCTTCTACATATAGGGCATGGCATGTACATCGCACACTTCCAACTCCAATAAAAGCATCAGATGTAAGTAGCAACTCAAGCATTGACCATTCCTTACAGGGCCACAGCCTAGAAGAGTGGTAGGTTCTCTCAAGTTTGCACCCAAACCTTCCAATACAACTTGATGCACTAAACATGCTTGGTCACCATGAAATTGACATTCACCATGATTGGCAACAATCCAGCCTGACCCCAATACAAATACATTTTGCTACTACTTTCATAGAATCTAATAGACCAACCTTTCAAATGCACCATGCTCTCCATGAATAGCACCATACTACTTTCTCTACTCAGCAATAAAAAGCATTTGATATAATTTGCTCCCACTTAAGCACACTTCCATTGCAACCACCACTCAAGCTAATTATTCAAGGAACTGCAGGAACTGGAAAGTCACATCTCATTAAACAAATAAGGTATGCCCTCATGAGCTCAGCTCCAATTCACCAAACACCATTACTACTTCTTGCACCTACAAGTGTTGCAACATTCAATATTCAAGCGTCAACAATCCTTTTTGCTCTTCGTATTCCAATCAAAGAAATGGCCCCCCTACATGGGCAAACACTTGCAACCTTCCAAGAGAGTATGTACTTTATAAGGTACATTTAAATTGATGAGATGAGCTTCATTGGTCCCAAGTTGCTAGAACGAATTGACATGCGACTACGAGAGGCATTCCCCAGCCACAACCACTTGCCCTTTGGAGGGAGTTCAATCATACTCTTTGGTGACTTGGGACAATTGCCACCAGTTAAAGATATCCCCATGTACGCTTCTAGCTCCTATGGTGGGACTCTATGGTACAACTTCACAACAGTGGTAACTTTGACAAGAATATTTCGACAACTTGGCACTAATCCTTCCCAAATTTCATTTCGTACACTTCTCCACAATCTACATAATGAAAATCCTACAGAAGAAGACTGGAAAATTCTAATGTCACGTGCGATCAAGTTCCTCACTCAATTCTACAAAAAATTCTGCTTTCTTGTCTGGCATGCATCTTTTTGCAACAAATGAATTAGTCTCACTACACAACAAATGTATGTTGTTGTCTTTGGCAACACCTGTTGCACTTTCCATTGTAGAGCAACTAACAGGGTCAACATACATAAATCTTGATGAAGAACAACTTCAAGCTTAAACTTTCTTATCTATTGGCCAAGAGGTCATGTTATGTTCAAATATTTGGGTTGACACAAGACTCGTGAATGGTGCACTTGGTCAGGTAAAAGCTATTGTATACAGTGAAGGTGAAAAACCACCTCAACTACCATTATTTGTTGTTGTTCATTTCAAAAATTACCTTGGACCACCTTGGGACCATATCAATCTGACATATGTCCCAATAACACCACTCAGCCAAGGACTTCGTCGTCAAATTCCTCTTAAAATGGCTTGGGAATTGACAATACACAAATCACAAGGACTTACGCTTCCAAGGGCCACAGTGGACATTGGCAACATAGATCGACAAGGACTGACATTTACAGCTATTTCCAGAGTTCTTGATCTACAAAGCCTTCGCATCCACCCAACCTTCTCATTCCAACGATATGCACGCATTCAACAAAGCCCATATGTTGCTCACAGAATAAACGAAGAGATTCGTTTGCAAGCATTGTCAAATTCAAACAACTAATACAATTAAAGGGAATCTCAACTACTACAGGTATGCCACTTTGTTATTTACTAAACTACCAACTATTACTACTCTTACTATCTTCAAGCTTTTATTTGTCTTCTTCCTTACCTACACACTCCTCCAATTGCTCATTTACAAAAGTGAAGATATTTACAAACCTTTACAACCCATCAATTCCTCTACATCTGGTCTATGACTAACATTTTGGCAAATGCAATGATGTGTGATTCTAAATTATATGATGCCAACAACACAAAGTATGTATATATTTCTGAAACAAAAGACGTGTTAAATGGAATTGTAGTAGTATGTATCTAAATTATTTAACTCTTTTACTTTTTTTGGAAAAAGGGTCTTCTAATATTCTTTGATTAGATTTTACTACCGGACAAAAATATTATTTTCTTTCAATAAATTTAACATCATAAATGTAACATGCCCTCCTTTGCATTTATTGTTAATTTATTATTTCAAAATTATTGATGGAAATGCTTATGAAATTTAACGAATATGCAGTACCGTGAGAACAAATCACCAACTTCTAGGAGTCCCCACTCAACAAACAAAAATAATCTACAAAGCAAGGCCATGACTTCCACACCTGTTGATACCAAAGAGTTTCCCAACTCTTATGTCTTCATAATAGACATGCCAGGCCTTAAAAACAATGACATAAAGGTATTTCCCTTCTAAAGCTATCAAATCCTCATTTTCTCTACAATTCGGGAATGAAATAGATTGAAAACACATTGCCAACTTTTGCAGTAACAAATCTGATGCTTTTTCTTTCACCACATGCAGGTTCATCTAGAGGATGACACTTTAATGACAATAAGTGGAGAACAAACAAGGGAAAAGGAGGACAATGCAAAATTCATCCGTATGGAGCTCATGGTCAAAAAATTTATACGTAAATTTACCTTGCTTGACAACTGCAATATAGAGGCCACTTCTGCCAGCGGCCAAGATGGAGTATTGATAGTTACCGTTCCAAAGCTTCCACCTACACATCCCAACAAACCAAAGATTTTTCAAATTAAAGTTACTTAGTCACCAACCATTCCAAAATATGCTTTTTCGTTTCCATTATATAAATAAATCAACCATATAAATACAGCTAGTGTGTTTGTTACAAAATATGTACAATGTGTACTATTTACAAAGTGTTTTCAAACTACAAATGCAACATCTGTCATCATTATGCATTTTATACTAAAAAATACATGGACTTACCAATGGACAACATGTGTATGGTTCAAATTTCAATGTAATGATGACTAAATTTGATCCTTTATGTAAAAGCAATTCCATTTCTTTTTTCCAATGTCTTGTTTTAATACGTTACAAACAAATTCTTGTGTTACAACTAATATGATACAAATATGCACCAAGTTATGATACAAATTATGAATGTAATGATGACTAAATTTGATCCTTTATGTAAAATCAATTCCATTTCTTTTTTCAAATGTCTTGTTTTAATACGTTACAAACAAATTCTTGTGTTACAACTAATAGTCAACAACAATATCCTTTAAGCTAAACAATCGGTTGCATCAAATTATTTCCATTCCTACTTTTTCATAAAAAATCATAAATTATTATCTATTCCAACCAAAATTAAGCGCATCTACCTCAACACCAGAAGCGCAATCGAAGTTTTATTTTATATGGTTAAATATGCTTTTTCTTGGTTAGGGGTTGCATGGAATGGATGGCGGTAGGGCGGTAGCATGTGAAGATGGACATACGACACGTGGCGTGATATTGTTCGTTGTTCCACATCGATGTTGTGAAACAATGTGATCATTGGTCAGACTAATTCAAACTTGAAATCGAGGAAAGGAGACTACCTGTCATGGATGAGTAAGAGTTAGAATTGCTAATAACAGATAACTGTTCGCAAGACCTGAACATCAATTGGATGTTGGGGTAGAACTTCGATAACGTGGGAAGTGGAAAATGTTGTGATACCAGGTCGACATGAACAAGGTAATAAAATATATAAAGAACAGATTGTGAAAAGGAGAAGTGGATAGGTTGATGGAGAAGCTGGGATAGTGAAAGCAGAACTCAAGGATCTGCTGTTGAGTAATAAGCAGCCCATATAGTAATTTTGCAATGTAATTTCCATATTCAGATAATAAAATATCTCTGTTCTTCCTGCATATTGTCGTGCTTTCTGTGTGTGCTTTTTCTTGCAAGGGCAGCCCTCCCTTCATCATAACGATATTATAATAGATAATACTGGGGGTATGTCAATCACTGTCACATTCATCTTGTACTCTTTCTTAGGATATGGAACTAGTTTTAAATTAACATCATTCATGATTCTTATGATAGTGACCTAACTGGAATGCATACCAAAGCATTTATTGAATAATTTTGTAACCTATAAACCCAAGTGGTTCAAAACTTGTAAAGGCATAATATTTGTGGATGCACTAAAGTCTATATGTAATTTCTTAACTAAATATATTCGATATGCAACATTACATAAAATGGATCTACCTGAGTTGGATATTTGGTCAACATTGATCTCAAATAAATTTATTGCCTCTCGGCATTTTTTGCTTTACTACTTTTTCCTATCACTTGGCTTTCATTTTTTCCACATTTCATTATCTTTACCTTTGTTTGATTAATCTAAAGGAGTGTCACAATTTAGTGACATATTTCTTTTCTTGTGTTCTTTTATCCTAATAATTTACATTAGGGGAGCCAAAAAAATTTTATCTGACTTAGTATCATAGCCATATTTAATGAGACATATTTTAGCAATGGAGTATCCACCAGTATAGTTTTAGTAGACAAAGGAAGGACATGACTGACAATGCTTTATTTGATATGATCTCTCAACTAAATTTTCATTCTTAGAGGTGAGATTTCTACCATTTGGATATTAATGATACAAACTAATTGCACACCCTTTATCCTTAATATTTAATCCATGGTCACACTCATCAACAGAAGAATAATTGTCATTATGATAACATCCCTTTGAAGTCAATATGTTTATCTCTTTGTGATATTGACCTTACATCAACCCATGATCAATGGCATCACAATTTTCATCATAATTCACTATTTTCATTGTTATAGCATATTATAGTGGAGAATGGGACATCTAGTAAGCTAAGAACCATGGGGCTTCTTCTACATTATTGATACCTACCTTCTTTAAAGGATTTTGTCTTTCTTTGTTAAGTGACCCCTTGAGATTTGCTAACATAGGTCTCCCATTTTTATCTAGTGTCATATGGTTGGTCAAACAACTTGGAATTCTTTCTTACCTACCTTAATTAATTCTTTCATTTGAGATGTATTTTTTTCATTTTAAGAAACCTTGTAGGTTAGTTATCTTCTAACACAAAATCTTTACTATTATGATCCTTATCATAAGGCACAATCTTTAGGTCATTTATTTATGCGCCTTGTCAAAGGATCTCTAATTGCTCTCAATATTTAAATCAATCATGTAAACTTTCCTCAATGCTTGAGGCTCTTTTTCCATTAACACGTATCCCATATTAGCCTCATATTCTCTACAATACAACACCAAGGACACTAACTTATTAGTCCTCATATATGCAAGAATCTCAAACATTAGCATATTAAATTTGGCATTAAAATATGAGAAAAATTCATTATACCTCTTAGAAATATTAGTGAACTCATTTATATTGAGTCTAGGTTAAATATTATCACCATATTTTTCTCCAAATATTCTTTGAAACTACATCCAAGATCCAATGGTCCCACTAGATAAGATTTTGTAGCATTCCCTAGCAAAATATCATCTAGAGACTACATGAACAATTATATTAGTACATCCTTATCCTCAATTTTATAGTCATCATTTAAATAGTTTTAATATTTAAAGTGGTCTTACCTAGATACAACCTTATTCCCATAAAATTTCATGAGCTTAGACTTGAATTCTCCCGGGGTGGGGTTGGGATACCCAAGTATTCTTATAAATTCAATTGCCTATACCTATCCAAGAGTAGAGGAGATCTTGCAAGAAATTTATTCTATTATCTATAAGATATCTATAATTACTTTTTATTACCAATATTTCACATTTATTTATTAGCTTAATGATCATTTTTTCTCAAGCTCTCAATTATGATTTTGATATTATATCTAGCTTTTTCAGCCTCAAACCTAACTAGCTCAACCTTCAAAGTGGTTATCTCTTGATTAAGTTCATCATTATGATGTTTTTTTCATCCAATCTTATTTTAGATTGGTCTTCTTCAAAGTCTTCATAATCATCACCTCCACAATGATCTAGATGATTAGGAACATGTCTCTATACCAAAAAGGATGAGAAGGCCATTAAATGAACCCATTGGCTAGTCATATAAAATATTTTACCTTACCTTCAATTTTTCCATGAGGGCCTGACTTACATTAGCCTCAACTTCTCTTTCCATTTTTTCTTTCATGAGGTTATTACTATTAATTAATAATTTTGACCATGAGGAGTAGATCTATCACTATGATAACCAGATTGTTTGCTTTCTTCTTGTGCATTAGTTATATTATTTTCATAATGAACCATAATAGATGAAAATTCCTGTAGTATGTTCCTTTTTGTCCACCTTTCTAACTAGATTTTTGTTAATATTTCCTTTGAATAATGATATTCTTTCATACATGCCAAGATTATTGAAATATGGTCTAAATTTACTATAACAAAGTAGCCACCCTTTTTAGGAAAAAGGGATGAGAAAAAAAAAAAACACCACACAACTTTTTTAATTGAGAATATAAAGTTTATAAAAATTGAGGAATGGAATGGAATTTAGAAACTAGTTCCTCAACAAATTCATCAAATATGTTGGTTATCCTTAACTTGCATTCAACAATTCCTAAGAGGTTGTAAATCTCTATGCTCAAAATTATTGAGAGGATGGCCAATAAATGAGACATATATATCTCTCATGCATTGTTGGCTCTATGAAATCAAGGGGTTATTCTGTATTAATATACATTAGGTTCCTTATCAACTATAATATGTTAACCTCAATGATTGGTAGATATGATGCTTGTAAAAATAGAGCAAGAATTTTTTTAATTTAATATATGTTTTGATTCTTCAATTATTCCTTTAACATTTAAGCATCAACCACATAAATTTCTAAGGATATATGTTTTAAGGGTTGATGGATTGGTAGGATCCTAAGGACTAACTAATACCCATTCAAAGATAAATAGAATCATCATAAATTATTTCCATTTTTCCTCATAGCAACATTCTTGGTAGTTTGAACCATATAACACTATGTTATAGTGATAAAACCCATGGATTATGGCTCATCCAAGAAAGTTTCTACTTAATAATCCATTATGAAAATTGTAATTCCCATTATCATTCAAGAAAGAATTATGATGCTCCTTAAGTGTACTAACTTAAGCAGATATTTCAACACAACAAATGTGTATGAACGATATTATTAGCTCTTAACTACCAATCTCAAAGAAATAACAATACCATAAGGGATAAAACAATACAAGTAATCTCTCTTTCATATAATACAACCAAGAATAAAAAAGTGGAAAAATAACACAAAATCATTTTTATTTATTTTAGCATAAAGTACATAGTATTAGAGGTTTGTTTCCTCATTATTCCAATCCCTTTTACAAATTATACATCCATCCCTTATATATAAATAATATAGATATAACCCCCATGGAGATATGACACATGTATATCTAAGGTTACAAGATGAATAACCTAAAGAACTACTTATAATAATGACAACAACAAAGAATATACATGATTCACATGGAAAAATTATGTCCCCCTTATCAATCAATTACAATAGCTATAAATTCCAAAGTATTCCTACATACCTATTGTTGGCCTACATACCTATTGTTGGCCTCCTACAATGATTTAACAACTAAGCCCTTATAGTTGTGATTCAGAGATTGGACATCTAATCTGAATAGCTATCTTAATCATTATGAAGGTGCATTTAACTTGTGAACCTAGGGACGTAGACTTGAAATGGGTTAGCACATTATGTGCACTAGGAATCCAAAGTAGCCATATTCATTCTATAGCTAAGAAAATCATAGTGCTGAAAGTAAATTTCTTGGAAAGAGATAACATAAGTGTTGAACATCAACCAAAAGCTAAACTAAGATGAAATGCATGACAAAAATAAAAATCTAAGAAAATATTCAGGAAACTATTGTATCTACTTTGGCTGCAGGAACAATCACATAATGGAATTCTAATGGTTGTAGGAATTGATAGTTGCCAGATTCTTAACTAATTAATGAACAAATAGTAATAACTAATGGCCCGCCTTGGATGAGTATCCATTAAGAAAAATGTAAACTCAGATGCACAAATTTATAACTTCATTTTATTCATTGGAAAGCATGAGTACAATTGAGTAACATAACTATATTACTGAAAAAATAAGAATGCAAGTACGACATCAGATTAATCAACCTTCTGAGAAGGAGAATTTTAGTCTTATTTATAGGAAGAAAAAATACTAACTAACTACCTAGCAAGGCGGTCAACTCCAATGGATTAGGAGGACACCACTTTAGGGAAAGCATAAAAAGTGAAGAGGAGGTTATGCACGCGTGGAATCTGGTCAAGCCAGTTTTCCTTAACGTAGATCTAGCATAACAATAGCTTCTATATTCACTCAACAAACTATTAAGACCATTTACAAGGTAGTTACAATTCTTCAATTTGAACTAGGAATCTCCCTCCATTGACCACTGAATGATCACCTTGTTGACCTTTATGACAGATGACCAGCTGGTAGAATCTTCCTCAATTTTGTAGGCTTAAATTATATCTACATAACAACATTAGTATGCACAACAATTGCATATCTGTAACTATCTTAAAGTAACATTCATTAATCCACATGTAGAATTAACATAGTGTAACACCCCTCCGATTTGTTATGTTTTCTTTGACAGTTCAAATACTTTGTTAGATCATATTTTATGTTATTGTTATTCGATTGCTAATCGTGAAGCGATGATAGATCTATATTAATGTGATGATCTACACTATATGCATGGTGATTATGTGTGACATGCTTTATGTTTGCATAGATGTTTAGTTGAGATGATATTGCTATATATGCTCATTGTAGTTTAATTGATATTTTATCTCATTAGTTGATGTGACATTGTATTGGTGAAGAGAATAGTATTGCATCACTCACTTGTGAGTTCCCTATGATTTCCACGATTCTCTCTTCATGTTGTGTATGATTTATTATCTAGATACATGTATGACATATGCTTTGTTATAGGTTTACAGGTACAGGATAATGACTTCACCTGGATTCACAAGTCTAAGTGTGTCCACTACCCAATAGCAATGTTGATTGGGAGATAGTAACAGGTTAACCTAATCAAACCTTTACCCTACTATAGTGTGTCATCAATCTATGTATTGGTCATATTCTTTATCCATGTTTTCCTTGTTATTTTATTTATTGTACAAGGTTTATTTGTGAGAATTAATCTATAAATGTTATGATTGGTTATTTAACTAATCTGGATTATTGATGTTGAAGCTTTAGAATTGATAAATTAATTAGTTTAATTTATGTTATAAAATGATTTTTATTATTATATTAATTTGATTTGAAATAAATAAGTTATTTAATTTTCAAATGCATAATATTTGTTAAAGATCTTTGGAAATATCTGTGGTTGTTGTAGAAAAGATATTTGTTTTGTAACTAGAAGCTAGAAGATATTTACTATGGGGTTTTCCACTTGGTATCAAAGCACAAGTTCTAACACTGGGAACTCTGGTTTCACACGAGCCCATTAGGTTGTCCCTATTGTTTGTACTCTTATGTGTGCATTCCTTTATTTACCTTGACTTTACTGAGTGGTTTAAGTTTAGGGTTGAGTGTAGCTGAGGATTACACTTTGAGACATTTGGATGGTGTGCTCACTCTCCACCACATGAGGGCTAGTGTTATAGCTTGAAAATGTTCCCTCCTTCCTAATTTGGTGGCTAGTATCTAGTCACATAGTGTTGTATAGTATAATTTTGAAGATTGTGGACTTTCTTTATGATTATTGATGATTTTATGTTGATTGTGAAGGTCAACACCTTGTTTATATTTGATTGTGATGGTTTAGCCAAACCTTGTGATTTATTTGCTCGTATCCCTTGTAGTTACACTTGATTTAGTATTGAAATTGTGCACATTTCTTACTTTATTGTTGAAATTAAATTTTTATTTGCTCTATTTTATGAATTTGATAGCTAAACTTGTTTATCTTTATTGTTTTTGATGTCGGCCATGTGTCGTATTGTGAATCCTCTCCAATACATCCTTGGAGAGTGTATATGAGGAAGTAGATGTAGGGAATCTTGAGGATGGGAGTATGTGAGGTTGTTACACAGCTAGGACCCACTACCCACCTTTATGTGATGACTATCTCTTGGAGACTAACCACCTTATACCACAAGAGATAGGTCATTGTGGTCTTGCTTGGATGGTCTCACCATGTGTGTGTGACCTAACACCATTATGTCATTGAGTGAGAGGTATCGATTATGTGAGATGGATATTGGCTCTTGGTTCATGGAGTATGCTTCTTTTTGACCATGTCCAGATGGACCCTTGTGTAGCCTTGTATTGTGTAATTCCTGATGATGTGTGTATGTGAAGAATATATATGGTAGTCATGGATATAGTACTTAGATTCTTGAGGTTTTTTTCTTGCCTTATATCTAAGAATTTTTCTGCATTGTGTTGTGTAGGATCATGCCACCTAGGAAAAGTAGTGGTAGAGGTCATGGTCATGGCTGAGGAGGCAGATGTGGAGGTAGTCAGCAGGATCCACCTCCCCATGATCCAACAGGACTTCTACAGCCACATTTAGTGCAAAAATGTAAATGGGATATAATCTCATTGGATTTCATTGTTGGATTACCCAATTCTTCACAAAAAATGATGCTATTATGGTGACAGTGGATAGGTTGATGAAAGTAGCACACTTTTCACCTATTTGTTCATTCTATAGTGCCTTGTCCATTGCTAGAGTTTTCATGGAAGATATAGTTAGGTTGCATGGTATTCCTCATTAGATCATTTCTGGTAGAGATCTTGTGTTCACCTCAACTTATTAGATGTCATTGCAGCATGTCTTGGGGACGTAGTTGAACTTTAGTTCAAAATTCTACCTTGGGAAAAATGGATAGACCGAGAGGGTCAACCAGATACTCAAGGAATTATTACGCATGTATGTGATGGAACAACTGACACGATGGGAGGATTAATTCCATTTGGTGGAGTTCACTTATAATAACAATTATTTGAGTTTTATTGGTTATCCTCCTTTCTAGGCATTATATGAATGACCATGTCGGACTCCCTTGAGATGGAATTAGCTAGAGGATAGAGATCTATTGGGTACTGAGATGCTTCAGGATATGGAATATCAGGTGATCCGTATCAGTGAACATTTGGTTGTAGCTCAGGATAGACAAAAAAAGTATGCAGATGTGCATTGGATGGAATACTAGTTTGTAGTTGAAGACCGAGTCCTTTTGTGAGTGCATCCACAGAAGAGTCCAATCCAATATGGAAAGGGTTCTAAGCTAGCACCTCACTTTTTCGATCCATTCATGATTCTTGAGAAGATTGGGCCAGTAGCGTACCATCTTACCTTGTTGCCTAGTCTCTCACACATCCATGATATGTTCCATGTTTTTGTACTCAAACCTTACCATCCCAACATTTATCACATCCTTGACTAGACTACTTTACAGGTAGAAAATGGGCAGCTAGCTTTGGATCCCATGGTTGTTACACAACACAGGAGACATTGAGCAAGTGAGGGTCGAGATATTGAGCAAGTGAGGGTCCAGTGGGATCCTAGAGATGACACTTTTGCTACATGGGAGGATGCTACCAGGATGAGGGAGCTCTACCCTTATTTTTTCACAAGATTCCAAGAGTAAGCCTGATCCTAGGGGGGAGGATGTAACACTCCATAGTAAATATCTTCTAACTTCTAGTTACAAAATAAATATCTTTTCTACAACAACCACAGATATTTCGAAAGATCTTTTACCAATATTATGCATTTAAAAATAAAATAACTTATTTATTTCACATCAAATCAATATAATAATAAAAATCATTTTATAACTATTATCACCTGAAGTTGCACCCTATTGAACCTAATGTCCAATGCATCAGTGTAACATTGGAAGACCTCCAAAGCTGTGGGTCACTTGTAGACAGAGGTCAACCTCCGGAGAAGGCCGACTTCCTTGTTGGGTTATCACCTAAACTACAGATTTTGTAAGGAAAAGGGAGAAGGAATATATGGAAATTAAACTAACTCTATGGTGATACATCGAACTGACAGGAACAATGAAATACTTAATTTGCACTTGAATACTGGCGACAACCATGGGACTGCACAACAAGATCCTGTAGATCACACATACAAATAGGTTTGACATGCACATACCTTCAAGAAGGAAAGGCAAAATTTCACAACTAGAAACTCCTGTGCAGGATTAATTAAACACAGTTTGCAACCTACATGATACTACTTCTGCAAAGAAAAGCACAATATGAAACAAAAGCTATAAGGAAAGAGAAAATTTCACTAAGTAGCTTAATGAATCACTAAAGAATGCACAATAATTCACAAGAATCATAAGGCAAAAGATGGACCATCAATGGTAACCAAGGTAAATTTTGTACATTATGTTCTAAGTTGAATTACATAAATGTGCTAGTCTGAGAGAGGACTGCAAAAGGGTCACATACTTCAAAAGAGCATACATCTGAACTCCAAATGAGTTACAAATCTACATCAGTTGAGAAAGGATTTGAGGAAAAATCACTAACTCCCCATAATGCATAATCTGAACTGATTCCAAAAAGGAAAAAAATGCCTTATATACAGATAGTATGTTGGCCCCTTAGGGCTTACAAAAAATAGCTTGATTCAGGATAAGATTTTCCCCTAGATCTTTTGTTGAGTTAATGCTGAAGATCCTACATGTCTCTGCTATTGGCACTGTTGGTGTGAAGAACCGCTCCTAGAAGCCCTTTTCAGATATTCTTTCAGCTACTACATTCACTCTGATCCATCGTGTCCAATTGAGCTACTTCGGTCGCACCATGAATGCTCTAATCCTACAACATATACACGTCATCCTTCATCCCATCAACTCTCCTTAGACTGCCACGGCTTACCCTCATATCCTTTTGATTGGTTGGGCACACTACACGCAAACTCCCAGACGGTCAAAACTTCCTCTGTAGAATCGCATCTTGGCGAGAAACTAAAAGTGTCTTGCCGATGCGATTACATCATTCGGCAACTATCTATGTAGCATGGATATATCGGTGAGAGTCCTATCGAGCTTCATAACTCATACCGATGTTGTCTCTATGGTCGCCAAGATAAACGCTCGTTGGTAAGACATCAAATCAGACATACAGCTTCCTCCCAAAGTCTCCTCGAGCTTGGTATTACAAACCATATCTTCCAAAGTCTATTGAAGTTACCCCAAAGCACCTTGTCCTACTGAGCTCTTTATTTCCTTCCTTGGCCAAGAACATGGTAAATCAGGAAGACTCCTGGTGAGACTCCCTATCCCTCGGCAATGAGCCTCTTTTGTTCCGTTGAGACCCACGCCGAAGTCTCCTCGCATTCTTTTGGCTCTCTGTTCCCTTTGGCAAGACTACACTGCTTCGACAATACCTTATGTCAAGCTTTGAATCCCTTGGTGATGGGTTTTCCCTTTTCTTCAGTCGGGGAGACTTTCTTCATAACGACAAGAGGTTGTGCCGAAGAAACCTTGCTTTGGTGAGGGCTCACTTCGCTTTACTTCGGCAAGACTCCTCTTATCCCCGGGACCTCCCAGTGAAACCCTTAGTCGTATTGAGATCCCTCTTTCTTTTGTGATGCTCTATTTGTCGACAAGAGATCATATCGTCAGTGAGAGATCTTACCAAAGGCACAGCGCTACCCCGATATCCCATACTTTCGGCAAGACTCATGCCTTCCCCGAGACGTCTTGGTGAATCCTTCATCTCCCTAGCCCCAAACATCCTTTCGATAAGACACCGGAGCCCTCAGCGAGACATTACATCGATATCACTTTCTCTCGGTGAAGCCCTAGCCAGTCGTCGAGACATCTTGGCGACCTGACCCTCCTTGGCGAACTGGGATGTCGTCAGGGTGACCTTCATTTGTCGGCGGGACATCTTGCCGAACTCACTTGTATTACACTGAAAACACAAGGCATGTTGGCATGACTTTTTGTTATCGATGAGACCTCCTACCAAGCGTGCTTCCCTTCGGCGACATTGTTAACTTCAACCAAGGCTCTTCATTCCATCGGCGAAACCTTCTATCTTCATCGAGACATTATGGTGAAGGCACCAACCCTAGCCGAGACTGCAAGCAAGTTAGCGCTAGTCAATGAGACCCAAAGAAGTCGTCGAGACATCACCCCGAAGGAAAACTCCCGCAAATATGAATATCCTTTGTCACCAGGATGATGAGCGGTGTCTTGCTGAAATAAAATTGTAGGTGAATTCCGGTCGCAGTGACATTCTTGGATTCCCAATGTGAAGCTTTTAGACTTGATGAAACCCTTGCTAGTCGGCAAGACATCTGGAAGGTCTTGTCGACTTTCTCCTTAAAGGAAACAAAATGCCAAACCTGAATGAAGCCAACCTTCAAACTGAGCTCCCTGTGAAATACCAGCAGATGCAAGACCTAACCCTTGTGACAAAAGTCCCATTTGGCTTTCTTGAACATCTGAACACAGATTTTCCTTGTCTGATTGAGCCCGTAGGTGAAAATTGGGCAACATTTTTGGCGACCTCAACTGGATGTTTTCCTACTAAACATGAAGACTGGTAGTCTAGCTTATCCATTGGGCATGGAATCGTTAGAAGGCTCAGAAAATATCAAGGGTAGCTTTGAACATGGCTTTAACTCATCTTGAGACTCACTCGAACACTTGGGAACTTATTGAAAGAGTGAAGCCACAATAGTGGTTTACAATTCAAGTGAGGAAGGAAAACTCACAAAAAATGACCCCAAAGTAAAAAAAGTTATTTTGGGGGTTCGAGCAAACCCATTAGGGGTTCGCCCGAACTAGGGTTCAAGCGAACCCCTTTGAATTTTTTCCACAAAAAAAAACCCAAATGCATAGCAAAGTGGTCCAGGAGCACCTTGCTCACAAATTCCTTCAAAAGGCTACATTTCAAAAATTGAATCTTTGAATGTAAAATGTATGTAAAAGCATTGTAAAAGTTCTTGGGTGGTTATATTTTAATATATTTAAAGTCACTAAGGGGTGTGTTGAGTCATTTTGTTGCAAAAGTTGCAAAACATGTAAAATTGCAAAAGTGCAAAAATGTGAACAAAAACAAGAATATGAAGGGTCACTTGGTTGTAAAGGGTAGTTAATTAGTTGGAAATGAAGGGTAAGTAATTATTTAGGTTTTAATCATCTATTTAAGCCTTGGAGAGGCGAACCAAAGGAAGGCAATGTAAATTGCAATCAATTTTGTCAATTTCAATACCTTGTTTTGAAGTTTTAACAGTTTTCTATCTGTTTCCAGGCCTTGTATGGCCTAGTACAGCCTAAAAATTTTGTGAAAGTAGTTTTATGGTGTAGTTTTTTGAATAATATTTCCATTGGTTCAAGTCTCATTCATTTTCATTGAGTAATAAGAAAGTTATGATGATTTTTGTGTAGGCAGACAGTTCAGAAAATGTTTTTCAGAAATTGCAGTTCAGAAAACATGTTAGTACGGACAAGTACAGAATGATACGGACCTAAAACTTGGATATATTGAAATATATTGATGTGGTGGACAAACTTTATTTTTACCAGTAATTTTTATAATGCCATTTAAGGGGTCAAACAAGTCATTTCCTAAAAACTGTTTTGAACATAGGGTTTTTGGGGTTGCATACAAAAAAATGTGATTTCTTCTAATTTGTATGGTGGAAACTTCTAAAAATTTGTGGAAAGACTCATTTTGAGTTTTTCTTACTATATCCAAGGTTTCAGAGAATTTCAATAAGGTTTGATATATTTTTGGTGATGCCCTAGGCTGCCCTAGTTGTTAAAATTGCATGTTTTGAGTGAATTTGAGAAGTTCAAGGATGGAAAAGTGTGAAATATTTAGGGGAAGCAATTTTTGATGATTGTTTGAGTTTGTGCAGACATATTCCAATATGATTGAATGTGTGGCAAGTTGGTATGAGGTTTAGAAAACATACTTTCTACAAACCCTCATTGAATAGAGCTTTGTTCAAGCCTTGAGTATGGGTTTTTGTATTTGCTGCTTTAATAGATGATTTTTCTTGAGAAAGATGATTGAGTTGATAGTTTTAAGAGTTGATTCAATGCTGCCTCTAGTTATTTGTGGTTTTGGAGTTGATTTCAGGGTACATGCTTTGTTATATTGGCCTCTTTGGAGCCTTATTTCTCAAGAATGAGTAGTTGAAATTGTCTCAAAGAAAGAGTATTCTATTTCATGAACTAGGTTGGATGTTGTGAACCTTTGTTTCTGCATCACAAAGGGGTTCTGCCAAAACCCTTTGAAGTGGTTTTCTCGAACTAGGGTTCGGATTAACCATGGTCCAAGTGAACCCCTTTGGGTTTGGCCGAACTCCTAGGGGTTCGTTCGAACCCCCCTTGCCACTCATCCCCCAGCCAAGACACAGAAAAAGTCAATTTTTTTACGCTTCAGAGCTCGGGTTGAGGATGAAAATGGAGGAGTCTTCAGAAACCCATTTGGAATTAGGTAGGTCTCAGAATGAGCTATCCAACGAATATAATATTAATATCTTTTGATTTTATTATGTATTTGTTTTTTTAGTTTTATTAAACATTGGCTCTTCACCGAAAATGAAGGTCTCTGTTCTACACATGTGGAAAAATAGCATATTATCAAAAAAAAAATTTGAAAAATATGAGTGCACCAGATATTGAAGTCCTTGATCCAACAAAAAAAATAAATTTGAATTTTGATATATACAAAAAAAGTTATGCGTTATACGGTCGCGCTATGTCTGAATTGTAATTTGTTTGACTTTGAAACTTGATTAAAGAAAAAATATTCAATAAAAAACTATCTAACTAAGTGGAAGCACTAGATATCGGAGTTACAAATCTAAATTTGAAATAATTATAATTTTATCCTTCATGGAAAAAAAGTTATGTGTTATACGGTGTGCATCACTTTTTGAAAATGTTGTTTTCTGGAAAAAACCAGTTTTCATGGGAGATGGAAAAAGGAATGCAATCTGATTCCAAAAAATTTGAAAAAAATATTTTTAGAATCTATAGAGAAAATGTGACGAGACTCTAGTTTACATCATCTTCAAATTCCTCACAGTTTAGCCGCTATAGGTGCCCGAATGTGAAGATTTAGCACTGATACATTTGGGTATTTTTTTCGACGATGCCGGTTTGGAATTTCGATGTTTCAAATGTCGTCGAAATTCTGACGCAAAAACAATGACGAATAGCCGTCGGAATTCCGATGACCTGTCGTCGAAAAAAATACCCAAATGTATCAGTGTAGTTAAAAATAATAATTTCAATGTCTAGTTTGGCCAAAAATTGTAAACCACTATTATGGGATCCCCTGAAAACAAGAAATTACAGAAGGGAAACTATTTAACTGTGTTGGAAACAACACTTAGGGAATATAATCTACATCTAAACCTACCCTACACTAACCAAATAATAACTTGGTCAAACAAACCCACTAATAGGATGGTTGAAATAGCTGCCTTTTCTTCTCAATATGCAATGGCTCTCAAATTTAATGGTAGCTGAATAGAGATGGTATACTGAAAAATGTTTAAAATTACAATGCACTGCCACATGAAAGAGGGTAACAAGTTCACTTACCTCCTTAAATTGATCATATGCATTTGTATTCAAAGGAGGACAAGTAAATCGCATACACTCTTTGTCAACTGCAAGTACATCCTTTATGCCACTTTCAGTTGTGGCTCCATGTGTGAATGCCTGATTAACCATTGGCACTTTATGGAACTCCATCTGAGCTAAATCCCTAATTGGACAGCCCCTTGTAAAGACAAAAATTGAGCTCTCCTTATTGGTTTCTTGCTCATGAACTGCCATCTAAACACCTATTTCTTTAACAAAGAACAAAGAGATAGCTTCCCCCATCACATCTCCAATCAATTCATCAACCTCAGGCTCTTTTATAGACCAAAATGGAAGCCGCTCATAATTCTCATCATCACTGGAAGAGTTACATTCTGATTTAGGCTTGTTTTCCTCAATAAAGGGGGGCAACAATTCAAGCAATGATGTAGCCTCAAGCTCCTCTGTACAATGAAATGGAAGTTCCTCCAACCAGTTATGGCTCTGCAAATCAGGCTCATTAGGCTCCTCCTGCTGTTTCAACATTTTTCGAAGCTATTGTTCCAAATCATCATGGCTATCAGCCTTTTTTGATTCTTTGCCATCCAATGTTGAACAAAACTGCTCAATTATATCAGCGTACACTTCTTCATATAGTTCATTATCAACTTCCCCATCCAGAACATGCTCAAAAACATCAAGACTCTCACCTCAAAGGATAGAAACAGGTTCAATTATAGGCTTTTCTTCCTCAATTAAACTTCCATTGTCTTGTTGATTATTATCTATCAACAACTCTCCAAGGTCCTTCTGTTGTTCAATATTTTGTTGCTGCAATTGATAACACTTTATAGCTAAACGCAAAGGATTTACCTCTTTAATCCTCTCCCAAAGGAGTAAGCTATCAGGATCAATGGGCTACTATTCCTCTACTTTCTTTTCAACAGAGGATTCATTTTGTTCAGAGCTTGGAACACTGAACCTTGGAAAGTGAAGCCCCTCCTCAAAGAAAGGGTTTGGAAAGGTAGTAGCTAATTGGGGTATTTGAGAAAGTTGTTCAGGAAAGTTAGACTAACCTTGTTCACATTCTTGTACTGAATAGGACCCTCTTTGTTCCTCAACCCCTTGCTGATGAATATAAGGTTGATAAGAAAGCTCCTCCTATTGTGTATTATACTCATTTTCTCTTTCTATGTCTAATTTCCACCTTTGAAACTACAACAACATCTCCTTGATGCTACCCAACTCAGTATCCGCATTGTCAAAAATTTGGGACTAACTCGAGAAGCTACAAGGCTGACTCAAAGTGGAATTAAAATACTGCAAGGGGAGTTGAGGAGGGGTGGGAGGGTGGTAAACATGTTGAGCATGCTAATAGGTTGTTGTTGCATGGCCATTTGGGATCAAACTAGCAGCATGATTGGCCTGATATGACTGATAGGGTGATTGGTTGACAGGATTTTCATGAAACTGAGATGGGTATATGTGCTGACTATAAAAATTTGTCATCTCTACTCATATAAATGCTAGGAAGTAGAAAATTAAGCTTTTCATTGAAACATACCAGTACTAAACTTGTTGAAACCAGAAGATTTGAGCTCAGAGTCGCCAAGTGTTGTTTAAACTGCCTCCAAAGGCTGAATGATAATGAGGTAGACACCAAATCCCTCAGTATGCTAAATTTATCGATGATGCACTAGTACACGAAGTTGCCATGATATGCTGATATTAACCTCATAAAGGAAGGAATCTTATTGGTTGCATATCAAAACCAATAATAGATATGAAAATTTTCAAATTGTCTGCTCGACAGTCCCACCGAGCGTGCCAAAAACTGTTATCACCTGAAGTTGCACCCTGTTGAACCTGATGTCCAATGCCTTCGTGTAACATTGGAAGACCTCTAAAGCTATGGGTCACTTGTAGACATAGGTCAACCTCTGGAGAAGGCCGACTTCCTTGTTGGGTTATCACCTAAACTATAGATTTTGTAAGGAAAAGGGAGAAGGAGTACATGGAAATTAAACTAACTCTATGGTGATACACTGAACTGATAGGAACAATTAAATACTTAATTTTCACTTGAATACTGGCAA
>VDFB02154044.1:20736-60971 GCA_007258455.2 Sequoia sempervirens | reverse complement strand
AAATGACAAGTATATGAAACTACCAATCTATGTTGATGTATGTATAATCACTATTAGATCTTAAAAATCTTAATTCAATCAAATTTGAGTTCAATTACCTTTCCCTTATCTACCATTGCACCTCCATAGTCTAGACAACATTGTACCTCACTTGCACTAGGTGTTTCCTACAAGAGGAAAATAAGATAAACATATAAGTTAATATATAATTGCATTAATGACAATTGAAATGACAAGAAAGTATATAGTAAAAAAATGTAAATGAGTGAGTGTGAAAATATATACTGTGTGCATGTTAAGGCCAAATGAAATGGACCTGAGGGTGCTATCAGTAACCTATGTAAGCTCCTCCTTAGACATCAACTGTTAAATATACCATGTAAATAAATATTAGTACTTGATACTATCTCTTATTAATATTCATTTAAAAAAAAATGCAAGTTATGAATTTACAACTTAAATCTTACTTGTGTAACTATTCCAACATCCCCCTCTCTAGCAAGAGAGGATTTTGTAGGGTGTGCTCCAATCCCATGCATCTGATCTCCTATAACATCCACATCAGGGAGGTCATAATTAGAAGTGTCCAAGGGATGCTCAGTGGGTTGTATAAGAGGACCCAAGCATATCTGGTGGCACATAATGCAAATATGTGGAAAATAATGCAAATATGTGGCACACAAATATGTGGACATGAGGAGGATGATGCAATAGCACTCGATCCATCACCAACATCACCAACATGTGGCTAAGCTACTGTAGTAGTATGGGAAACCAAAAGATCAATCAAAGAGTGAATAGCTTGAATAGTCTGTGGCTGCATCCTCGATAATATCTGGATGATGTACTAGAGGTGGCTGAGGAAGGGGAGGAGGGGGAACATATGGGCCATGGACTACTCTAACTACCCCTGGTCTATCCTGGGGTATACCTCCACTGACGCCTTGGAAGGGTTTAATGTCAAAGTAATTGACATGATGCCCTAACACAAACTTAGAATATATTTTTTTTAATAAAGTAAAATGATACATCAATATTGTTGTTGGGTGGTTTATCAAAAACCATCCACCAATGATCCCAAAAGTTATCTACAATATCCTTATTCATGCACCATTTTATAGAAAATTTTGGTTTATTAACATTAACTGGCAGATTGGTGTGGGGGTTAACAAATAAAGAGGCTATTTGGGATTTGTTATTTCAAGATCTTTCACCTCTTTGTAAGACAATCCACAGGAGTAATATTCCACATGGTTTCTCACCATGAAAGAATGGCATTATGTTGGGTGGAGGGTTTCTATATTTTTAATTATTTCTTTCAATGTGTTTGTCATCTAGGATAATTGAGGGATTTTCTTATAAACATCATAAATTCCCCTCAATTGCTCCATTTTTTTACCAATTAACTCTTCAACTGATGGGCACAGAGGTGGTGGAGGGTAAATGGCATTTGTGGGTTTTGATTCTTAGCCATAACACCTAATTGAAGTTTAAAACTAATTAATCTAATTGAAATTATATAATATAAATGAAATTATAGTAAAAAACCCTACTTTTTAATAAAAATCCATAAAAATCATTAGTTTTAAATAAAAATCCATAAAAACGCTAGTTTTTAATAAAAATCCATAAAAAAACTAGTTAAAATTATACAAAACTAATAGAAAAATCGATTAAAACAAAAAAAACCAAAAAAATTCCTTGCAAATTACATATTAGCTCAAATCCGATATCGAATATGCCTCACATCACTGTCACTATGGCTTAAAATGGTTTAAAATGGTCATGGATGGGTATATATACTTGACACAAATCGAATATCCGATTTAAATCAGATATCGAATACATATCAGATATCTGATATGTATCGGATATTCGATTTGTGTTACTTTGGCTTGGGAATTGCTTTGGAGCAATGTACTGACACCCAACCCCAAAAAAAGTCAACTCAGGATTTTCACATTTTTTGGTGAATGCAAAACACTACTTTTTTCATATCGGCACTTTTAGCCTATCATGATCCTGCACATACCCTTAGCTCACTGTAAATATGTGGTAAGCTTCTCTCCAAATGATTATTTCTCAAATTTAAGACATAAAGTGAAAATAATTTGGACAAGATCATAGGGATGAATTTGGTTAAGTTGTTGTTTGCAAGATTTAATAGATGGATATATTAGATAATCTAGCTAGGGTTAGAGGAACATTGTCACCAAACAAATTTTCATTGAGTACCAATAGTATTATACTAGGAGACCACATTGATGGTATGTTCCCACTCAATATATTTATAGACACATCTAGCACACTTAGTCACATCCATGTTGAAGTATTTAAGAATAGGTTTCCTTCTAGATGATTTCCAAAAATATTTAGAAATTGTAATAGAATATTTTCCCATTACTAAGAGGGAATTTCTCCAATAAGATCATTATTAACTAATTTTAGTTTTTTAACAATCTAATTGTGTTGAAATCCAAGGTGCAATTTCAATGTCAATCATACATGAAAGTAAGTGTAACTTAACAAATTGAAATAATGGAATCCAAGTTTTACTAATATTTATCATACAATTGGATAAATACATCAAATTTAGGCTTGTAAGGTTGTAATGTTTCTAAAATTGATTGGTAATGATTTAGTGATAGATATAGAAAACTTAAAGAATTTGGAAGTGATGATGAACGAACATGGTTTCATTTAAACAATTTCTAAGACAATAATTGACTGAGGGAGGAAATTTGAGCAAATGAAGGGGAATGGTTCTCATGGATAGGTTTAAACAGCACACACTAAGCATTGACTGTTTAGGCACAACTATATCATGTGGGCCACTCTTAACTTGACCATTTTCCTATGCTAGTTTCCATTTGATCCATTGTCATTTTCCATTTGTCAACTGTCATTTCACATGCAAATTTTGAAAGGGAAGGGCACAAGAACCATCCCCAACCCCTAAATTTTCTTTTTTTTCTCTATTTTTATTTGCAATAATTGCAATGGGAAAGAAGTGAAGAGCAGGGTCCAAAGAGTAAATATTTTTGGTTGGTCTGTAGTCAGGTGGCGAAGCATATGGGTTTCAAATGGCTCTTCATTATTCATGATCTTCCAAATAAGATTATGAGTTAATCGTGGAGTGTAGGCTCAACATTCTAATTAATTACTATGGTTTGGACGTCAGATGTGATGAGAAATACTAGTGAAATTTTTCACTTGGTACCTTTCTCTAGTCCAATTAGTGCCTCTAAGATTTTATCACAGGCTATTTACCCAAAATTTTATTTTCAAAGTTTACTACTTCTAAGTATGCCTTTGTTGTTTGAGTGTGTTTGTAGCTTATCTTTCGAATGCAATTTAGATATGTAAAATGCAAGTTCCATGTAACAATGAGTTTAAATAGATATAGGTAAGTCAATTTTTAGCCTGAGTTACTCTAAAATTTCTCTTGCAACTTGTTATAAGATTTCTCTACATGGCTATATATTCATTTGATTAATAGAAAATTTTTATTTGTGCTTGAGAAATTGGGGACTTCAGTAGATGGTCAGATCTGTCGATTTATTAAAAAATCATGACATTTCCTTTGCGTTCATGTGTCTAACAAACCTCTAGGCATATCCTGTACGTAAATATATGATTCAAAGGATTTTTAAATCCTCTTACCACAAAGATAAGTTGTAATTACATAAATAGTTTGTTTGTTGCTCAAAAAAATAAAAAACAATACAAAAAGAGAAAAACTACCCATAGACTTCATAATAAAATATAACAATAGAAATCAATTTACATTAATGAGTACAAATGTACAAGTTTATCAAATACGGTTGTTTTCCTCTCCTTTTTCATTGCAATTTGAGAATGCTTATTAGTTTAATTTTAAGAATGTTTGGTGTACATGCTCATTATAATAATGTAAAAATATGTTTTAGTTTTATTATTCAATAAAAAAATAAATACCAAAAAAATTTATTAATCAAAGAAAATGACATTAAAAAATAATCACATTAATGATAATGTACATGTAAGAATATCTAATATTATTATTTTCTTCATTTTCTTTTACAGTTATGCAACTATTCAAGTTTCAATTTAAAAAATTGTAATGAATAAATGTTTCATTTGTGAATGTAAACTTATTGCACTTTTTCCATCCTTTATAGACTTAGCAAGATCTAATAGCCCTTTTATTACCACCTATTTTTTGATTGGTACAATTTTGTCAATTTGGCAAAGGCTTCCTATAAATGGGTCTAAAATGCAAGTTGTAAAATAATGTTAGGACCCCATTCTAAGAGTAATTGCTCATTATATTTATGTAAAGGGGGATAGTCACTCCATAATACTCTCAACTCTTGAGCCACAATGAAGAATACCTTTGTAATGACTTAGCTCTATCTAATTGGGGCTAGTCATGTTGCATAATACTCTCAACTCTTTGACCACAATGAAGAATACCTTTATAATGATTTAGTTCTATCTAATTGCAACAATGGTAATCATGAAAGTAGGAAGTACAATTGTGAATTTCACTATCAAATGGGTGGAGATAAAATATAGTTCAATCATATACACTAGTTAAAATAAAAACATTCCCTTCATGTACACCAAAACTAAAGAAACATTAGTATTTCCATTGTACCACATCAAATATATTAATTAATATTTTATCAAATGGCCATCAATTTATTGGTGATTTCATAATTTTATAGTGAAAGGATAAGGGGGTCACTTTTTTGACATAGGAAAAACATTGATAGAGTTTATGGTTGCAAATTCAAGAAAATAGAATCATGTGTTGTCATCTTGTTGAGATCTCATTTAATTTAGGTTTTTCAATTTTTTTTATGTTAAATTTTAAATAATAAATTTAAGTTCAATTTATAAAAGAATATTCTTTAAAATTTAGGTATTACAAAGTTAAGTATATAATGGAGTTTGAACCATGTGTTTTTCATTTAATGAGTAATCTTTTTATATATTGCTAATTTTCTAGAGATGCAATTTTTAATTTATTCTATTATATTTAGTTATTGAATTTCTAGAATCTATAAAAATAATAAATAGCTCTATATGATAGTTATGTAACTTTCTATAGCTATTTGGTACTTCAATGAAGGTTCATGTCATATCCTCGTAGTCAAAGACCAAAAAGGAAGAAGGATAGTTGAGGAGACAACTTGAATTCATCGAGTATAGTGCAATTATGGGCGAGTTCATAGGGAGAGAGGGCTTCGCGTGCCATAAAAAAGATGATTTCCTACCACACCATTAAAGTATTATGGTGTCCCTTGATGACCACAAGAGTTGGAGGTGCCGAGTAATGGTGTAGGAATGGGCTTACAACATGGCCATTAAAAATAAAATAAGACATGATATATGGGGTAGACCAAGGGTATGGTTAAGAAGGGAAAGAGGGTTTTATTTTGGGGGAAATTTTTGGGAAAAAATTTAGGGAATTTGAGAGAAAAAGGAAAGGATTAAGTTGAGAGTCCATAGTTGTTGCTATTGTTCTCCCTGTTGGTGCCAAAATGAGAGATTTAGAACAAGTTATGGGTGCCCCTCAAGTCACAATGGATAGCAGATTTTTTCAAATGCATTCTTGTTGAAATGGATGCCTTGGATTGATGAGTAACTAGAGTGAAGCATGTAGGGTAGTTGGAAGAGCTACCTTGCATTCATGGCGATTAAGAAAGTGAATGAAGATAACACCTTATCATTTAGGGATCATTACATTTAAAATCCCTTTGCATTATACTTTTCGACCTTCTTTTGATAACTTTTCTTTTCAAATTATTTGAAATCTATTATATAATATGGAAACTCCTCTCTATCGACCTATTATATTTCACATGTTCTCTCACTTGGGGATGGTTATAGAACAACCCAAAGCTTCAACAATCACAAAATAATGCTTTCAGCAAAAAATGTGACAATATAACCTACTTTAGGAACCTTAGGTGGTTATAAAACCACCTCAAACCTCCACCACACAAAACAATACCATTTTTAGTGAAATTAAGAAATTCTTAACCTCTTCAATGTCAAGAAAGGTTACAAAATGATCAATAATGTTGAAACATATACCAACCCTCCACTTTGTCATTTTGTCTACACTTGGATGTCCATCGAAAACTTTGTGTAATTAGATAATCATGAAAATCATTTACTATCAACCAACTACATTAAGTATTGAATTCTTGTCAAGGTTTACAATTATAGGTTCATCATTTGGGCTTATACATGACCCTAATCAATGTGTGCTTCTTTTCTCACATGTTTAACCTTCTTTTACTCTTTTCACTAATTTGAAAAATGGCGGTATTTGAGAATAAATTGAAAGGGTTTGAATTATGTTGCAATGAGATGATTTCTCTTAGGTCAACTCCTAGACACATGTACACAAGTTTAAAATATGGCAAGTGAGCCTCCTAGGATGTGTATGCAAATTTGGTAGTTGTTTTAGCACACCTAATTCAATTTTTTCACTATTAGTTGGTCCTTGCCTAAAATGAGATAAATTATAAATTCTATATGATCTAAAATAAATGTATTGAATTTTTTTAAATACTAGCACATAACACCTTCTTTTTTAACAAAATATGCTCGCGGTCAACTTAGGGCGGGAAAATGAAAGAGGCTAGTTGCCCAACTTTGATATTTTGAATTTTGGAAAGGAAAGGACCAAGTTTGTGACTACAATGTTGACCTTGCAACTATAAAAATAATCCTTAGTAGAAAAATGATCAAATCTAAGTGGGTAATGACTATGCAAAGGTAGGTGTATGGATAAATAAAATAAATGTGTGGTCTAGGCCAATGTATTAGCATATATTCATAAAAGAATTAGGAAGGAGTTTTATGTGGGAATGATTGTGTGTAGTATAGTTAAAGGGGCAAGAGCCCAACTTTATAAAATGTGAAACTTGTCACTATATACATGTATTAGGACATTTCCAGAAAATAGGAACAAAACTATATGAGAAACAAGCATATATCCTAAATTCACCATTACAAGTTATATGTGATCCTTTTGGAACTTGGAAAAATATTTATCCATAAAGAAGGAAAAATAATATCAATACGAATAAATTAAATTATTGTCACATTGAAAATAATTTCCTTTGCTCTAGTAATGTGAATTTCAAGAGTGAGCATTCATGGAAGTACCAAATAATTATAAAAAATTATATATCTATCATATAGAGCTATTTATTATTGTTTCTAGATTCTAGAAATTTAATAACTAAATATAAATAATATAAATTAAAAATTATATCTATAGAAAAATTATTAATATATAAAAGATCATTCATTATATGAAAAACATATGGTTCAAGCTCTCTATTATACACTTAACTTAGTAATAGCTAAATTTAATAGACTATTTTTTTTATAAATTTCTTAAATTTAACTTATTTAGATGTAACATAACTCGTTTGGAAAATCTAAATTAAATGAGATCTCAACAAGATGACAACACATGATTCTATCCTCTTTCCTTTGCAACCATAAACACTATCAATGATTTTCCTATGTTAACAAAAGTGACCCCCTTCTCATGCTTTCATCATAAAATTGTACAATCACCAATAAATTGATGGTCATTTTTTCAACTATTAATTAATATTTTTATATATGGTAGAATGAAGATACTAAAATGCCTTTAGTTTTGGTCTACATGAAGGGCCTTTGTATTTCAACTATTGCATATGATTGAAAAATATTTTATTTCCACCCATTTGGTAGTGACATTCACGATGAAACTCCTTATTTTCATAATTATCATTGTTGCAATTAGAGAAAACTAAGTCATTACAAATATATTCTTCATTGTGGTCGAAGAGTTTAGGGCATTATGAAGTCACTAGCCCCCTTTACATACATATAACAATCAATTACTCTTAGAATGAGGACCAACATTATTTTCAAGTTGCATTTTAGACCCATTTATAGGAAGGCTTTGCCAAATTTATAGAATTATGGATGATTTGGAACTAGTATATTAGAACTTTCACTATAACTTCTAGTCAAAAAAAAAAATATCAATCAAAAAGTAGGTGATAATAAAAGACTGTTTGATCTTGCTATGTCTAATAAGAATGTGAAAAATACAATAATTTTACATTCACAAGTGAAACATTTACTTGTTATTATTTGTTTTGAATTGAAACTTAAATAATTGTGTAACCATAAAAGAAAAAGTAAAAAATAGTAGTATTAAATATTCTTACATGTACATTATCATTAATCCGATGATTTGTAGTGTCATTTTCTTTCGATGATAAATTTTTTCAGTTTTCTTGAATATTAAAATTTAATTTTCTTGAATATTAAAATAATTCAACTTTTTTATTATTATTATGATGAGAAAGCATACAAAACATTCTTAAACTAAAACTAACAAAACTTTCCTAATTTGCAATTAAATAATTATGCAACCATGAAAAAAGAGGAAATCAATAATTAATATTTGATAAACTTAAATGTACACTTGTGCTCATTAATATAATAATTTCTATTACTATTTTTTTTTTTAATAATAAAGTTTGTGGGTATTTTTCTCCTTGTATATTTATTTTTAATATTTTTGAACACCAAATCAAATATTTCTCTAATTGCAACTTCTCTTTGAGGTAAGAGGCTCATTACAATCCATTGAATCATAGATCTAGGTATAGGATATGTCTAGAAGTTTCTTAAACATGGAAGTCAAAGAGATGTCATGAGTTCATCCACCCAAGTCCCCAATTTCTCACAATAGATAATTTTTTGTCAATCAAATAAATACAAAACCATGAACACAATCTTAAAACAAGTTGTAAGAGAAATTTTAGAATAGCTCAGGCTAAAAATTGACTTAGTTGTATCTACTTAAACCCATTGTTACAAAATTTGTAACAGGGATATTGCATTTTACATCTCTAAATTGCATTGAAAAGATCAGCCACAAACACACTCAAACCACAAAGCCATACTCAGAAGTAGTAAACTTAAAACAAAATTTTGGATAAATAGCCTGTGATAAAATCTAAGAGGCATCGATTAGGCTAGAGAAAGGCACCAAGTGCAAACTTTCTCTTGTATCCCACAACCATGAATTAGAATGTTGAGCCTCCACTTCACCACTGACTCATAGTCCACCTTGGAAGATCTTAGTAATGAAGATGCATCTAAAACTCACATGCTTCCTTGCCTAACCATGGCCTGGGTAGCTTGCAAGATTTATTCTTTCACCCCTACTTGCTCTGCACATATTTCCCACTGTAATTTGGCCCCTAATAAATTTGAGCTTTATTAAAAACAAAGATTACTCAAAGAAGCTGGTATGCTTCTACTAAGTTGGTTTCTATAAAGGTGAAGCTCCGTTAAAAAAAATATTGCAAGTAGGAAGGTATGCTTCCAAAGGCTCTACAAAATTCACCGTTAGAAAATTCACTGTCATGACAAATTCACGTCAAGGAAAATTCATCACCAGCAATTCATCGCCATAGAAAATTAATCATGAAAAAATCAAGGCAAATTCAAAAATTCATAACTCAAGGAAAATTCATCACCAATAATTCACCGCCACAGAAAATTAGAATTTTCTGTGGTGGTAAATTGTTGGTGATGGATTTTCCCTAAGGTGAATTTATCATGGCCGTGAATTTTCTCGTGATGAATTTTCTGACGGTGATTTTTTCGACGGTAAATTGCTAGTGGTGAATTTGTCTGATGTCACTTGGAAAGATTGAGGACTTTAAGGTGGCTGAGAAAAAAAAAGGAAGGGGAAATCATCCCACGAGACCTATCTACAAATAAATCTATAAAGTGAATAAAAGAGAGATTTCTGAACGGTGGAATGGTAGTACCATTATCCTCAGTAATGTGAGGAAAAGAAGTTAGTACACACTCTTAGATATCACATCTTTAACGAGTTTAATTCCTAAAGGGTCTACAAGCTGGCGAGTCATTACAACAACAAACGTATGTAATTCTACCATGTTGTACTTACAATTCACTCAAACATTCAAATGCCAATTCTCTTTTCTTCAATATTAATCAAAATTGAGTATAATATGTTAAAAATTGTAGCAACAAGAGCAGCAAGGGAAATCATACAAAGACCAAAGATATAATAACTTCCGGCAAGGAATAACCACCTTCCACCAGAACTATTTTAGATGTGATCTACAAACATAATAGCAAAACCATTGATAATATAGAAACACTAAGATATTCTTGGCATAAAAAACCAGAAACTTAGCTTTTATATATAAAAGTAGGATCAGCCATATGAAATATTATGCACCAGTACTTGGGAGAAGACTTGCATAACAATTGTTGACAATAAACTCTAGTGTGTCCATAGAGATTTAGAGGAAGAGAACATGTAGCAATAAACTTCAATCAAAAGAAAGGATTCTTCCTCCAAGTCATAAATGCAAACAATCTGCAATTCATATGCAAGAGGCAATGTTAATTTATCTAAAAAATCAATACTATTTTTCCATTGATTTATAATATTATAATAATTTGAATTGTGATAAATATTTGAAAGAATAAAAAACTCTAGAGTTTACCTCACATTTCTATGATTTGTAGATGCATATTTCTTCATAGTGTCAAATTCTTCATCCATGGAAAAAAAAACTTTAAGATTTCATCAATTTTATTGAAGTATTTCCTTCTCCAACTAATTCTTGTCAAGATCAATGATAGCATCCCTCCAAAAGCTACTCCATATGACAATCCTACTGCAATCTTATACCATGGATATTCAATACTTTGTTTTTCTTTGTTCATTGAAATTCGAGGAGGAGGAGAAAGTTGTCACAAAGAACAATGTTTGGGTAGGGGACATCCCCATAAATGTGGATTTCCTGAATAAGAGGATTCTCCAAATGTGTCACTTATATGCTGCCCTTGTGGTATACTTCCTAAAAGATTGTTGTTTGATAAATTTAGTGAACCCAAGGAATTTAAAGATTCAAGCTCTACAGGGATTTTTCCTGAAAAATGATTTCTTGAAAGGTCTAATAACTCTAGCTGACTCATTTCTCCCAAACTATTTGGAATGGTGGACCATTTAGATTGTTCATTGAAAGGTTTAGAAGCCTCAACCCCTTAAATTTTGCAAAATCATAAGAAACTTCTCCCTCCAATTCATTGTTTAAGAGATCTATGGATGTGAGAGTAGAAAGAATATATTCATATTGTTGAATTGTGCCTTTTAATGTCATTTCCAATCCATCTCGATAAGGAAGAAAAGACGTAGACAATACAAAACCATCTTGAATTTCTATTGCCATTTCTTGCAATGATACAATTGTGTGTGGAATTGAACCTGAGATATGATTGGAAGAAAGGAGCAAGATTTGAAGGCTCCTTAGTTGGGCAATCTCTAGAGGAATAGTGCTTGTAAAATTGTTCTCCTTCATCACCAATACTCTTAGCTCTGAAAGATTTGTAATTAATTTTGGTATTTCACCTCCAAATAAATTATTCCCAATATCAAGAACTTGTAGCTTTGAACAATTTACTATTGACAAGGGGAATGATCCATTCAATTTATTACGATGAACAACTAATGGCTGTAGTTGACTTAGCATACTGAACTCATGTGGTAATTTTCCCTCCAAACTATTATTTCCCAAATTTATGACATGGAGGAAAGAGCATTTGGACAAGCTCACAGGGATCACTCCGGTTAAGTTGTTGTTTGCAAGATTTAAAAGTTGGAGCTCAGATATTCTGCCCAAGCTTGAAGGAATATTGCCACTGAACGAGTTGTCATTGACCAACAATTCTCTCATTTTGGGAGACCAAATTGATGGGATGTGCCCACTCAATGCATTTCTAGATATATCTAGTAATCTTAGTTGCATCCATATTGAAGTATTTGAGAGTAGGGCTCCTTCTAGATGATTTCTTGAAAGATTTAGATATTGCAAGAGAGGATTGGTTTCCCATAGCCAAAAAGGAATTTCTCCCACAAGACCAGTGTCAACTAATTCTAGTCTATAAAGCGAGAATTGTGTTGAAATCCAAGGTGGAATTCCATCACCAATTATACAAGATACTAAAGATAACTCGTCTAACTGGAAGGATGGAATCCAGGTTGTGCTAATATTTAGCAGAGAGTCTGATAAGTACAATGACTTTAGGCTTGTAAGGTTGTAGAAGAAAGTTTCAGAGATTGATTGGTTATAGTATGTTGACAGGGATAGATCAACCAAAGAAGGTGGAAGTGACGAAGAAGAGATGGTTTCATTGAAACGATTTCCATCAACAAACAAGTGAATGAGGGAAGAAAGCTGAGCAAATGAAGGGGGAATGGTTCCTGTTATTTGGGTGTCCTCAAGATACAAAAACTCAAGTAAAGAGAGATTGCTCAAGGAATTTGGAATGTTACCGCTCAGTGGATTTCCTCCAAGCTCTAAATCCTTCAACAAAGCGAGACTTCCAAGAGAAACCGGTATGTTCCCAGTTAATTGGTTATCAGAAAGATGTAGAATCTCAAGAGAAGAAATATTACCCAGAGAAGCCGGTATGTTCCCTCTTAATTTGTTCCCGAAAAGAAGTAGATTCTTAAGAGAAGAAATATTACCCAGAGAATCTGGTATGCTACCACTAAGCTGGTTTTATTTTTAATTTTTTAAATTCGTTGGTGATATAGTGAGAGCGATTCGTAAATTAATTGTGAGCCACGTGTCTTGATAATTGATTGTAGCCGTTGGAAGTCATTACCATGCACTTTCTACGATTAAAAGACAGATAGCAGCTATGACAGTTTAACTACTTTGTGAGTGTCGTATGCAAACAAAAAAATAGCATACCCGTCTTAGCCGTCTAAACAGTGCTTAAATAATATTTAAGTTTATTTCAAAGTACTTTCGCACCATTTCTAATCTTGATGTGAATTAAGTATGTTTTTTTTTAAGTTTATATTATTTTTTATTGTGTGGAAATTTCAACTTTAATATGTTCATTATTATATTTAATTTATATTTTTAACTAAAAATAATAATATTAATTAATTATAATTAATTTTATAAAATAATCATAATGTTTCAACATAATTTTAATAAGTTTGTTTAATAATAAAATTATTTTTTATCATATCCGTTTTTAAAAATTTGAGTACATTTTATGTAGATATAAATAATTTATATTTAACACTTTAACTATTAAATTTATTTTAATTTCAAAGAATTTTATAATTTGTTTGGATTTATTCTTTTGTTTTCTTTATAAAAAGATTAATATTTGTTAGAATAAATAAAAATGTTCTAGAACTTCTCAAAATTGACTTGCATTAAAAATAATTAACTAAAATGCATTAAAAATAATTAACTAAATTGCATCACTTGATAAGGGGTTGTTTCAATGGGGTTAGATATTATTGTAATAATAAACACAACACTTGCATAGTAATTATATGGTCTCGTGGATTCCCAAGTACTTACCTCTAAGCTAGTGTAGGTGATTGCTTATATTTTCATTTTTTTTTTTATATAAAAAGTAGCAAAACAAGGGTGTTGTCCCTTTAGTACAAGGCACTTCCGACCATCCACAACAGAGTAACACAAACAACACAATGATAGCAGGTAAAAAAAAACCAGACCATCACCTGGAAAACAGATCACATCAAAAACATCCAAAAAAATGCATATACGAACTAAACTACTAGAAATAACCATCATGATAGCATGCTTTAAAACAGTCTTAGCCATAGACCACCAAGGGTCATACCAGTCATAGAGTAAGATAAACATATTATCAGTGTCTTTAGTAGAATAAAACAAAAATGAAGGCTGATTCAACCACTCCTAGACAAAAAAAAAAAAACCCCAAAGAACTAATCCTTTTTCCCACTGCATGGTTTAACAAGAGTTATGGTAGCCTAGTCTTCAACCAAGAACTTAGGCAGTTCCTTGTTACTGGCGTCTTCCTCCACATCATCTGCAGACATATCCTTCTGCAGCAAACACAACGTAGTGGCAGACATGTGCATGATCTTCAAAGCAAAGCGTGAAACCTTCTGCAGCGTTTTCTCCAAACTCTCAACTTGTTTTTCAGGTTGTCCACCTCCTCCCAAACAACATCCTATTTACTACAAGCTTCCACCATGGGAGCCTTACCTTTAGCAACATTCGAGGCCCAAGACTTGACCTCCTTGATTTTAATGGTAGTCGGGCCCCTTTTCAGGCTTTCAGAAACATGGGAGGAGCTACTAGCAAAGATTGAAAGAGCCTCCTCCCGCACCTCCTTCTCCTCCTAACTCTTACTCTCACTCTCGTTCCCATTATCAGAATTTGAAGCCTCCTTAAAATTCTTCCCTTTTTCTTGCTTGATTACCATTCTATTTGACCTGCAAAGGGTATTAGTCTCCTCGATGATCTCAATATCGGAGTCAATCTGCTGGAGTCAAAATTTTGTCTTTTTGGAGGTTTTGGCCTTAGTTTTCGGGGTGGGGGCTATACATTTTTTTATCTTTACTCTTCAATGCAGGCACTTGAGATGGGGGCGTGTCCTAAGGAGAGACTTTCAAAGCAGGGTTTTTGATGCATTTTTTCTTGCTAGGGCCAGGGGTGTCCATAATGCTAGCAGACAGGGGAGCAGATGAAACTTGTAGCTCTTCTATAGCAATGGGTCGAGGAGCTTCTTCAACAGTGATGGGCCAAGGAGGGAAAAGGGCTAGGTGAAAATGGTAAAGTCTAGACATAAGCCCCTGGTGGAGAATGGTGAAATTTTTGTTTGAATTCATGGGTTCAACCACATCACTCACAGTACTTTCAAGAGAATGAATGAGAAAGAACAAAATGGAGATGTTATGGTGATTCCTAAGGTGATTGAGGAAATTGAAGTGGTAGTAGTAATACACACCATACCTTCCTTCGAGAGTGAAATATTTCATCACCACCATACAAATTTTTTCCTATGGCTTAGGAAGCGCCTCACGGTCGTAGCCTCCACCTAGCTTGACAGGTTTCTCATCGCCCCTAAAGAACAAGTTGAGGCTGGTCTAGTTAGCAACCTTGGTGGTTTTCTTCCAAGTACGCCCATCCAGAGCAAGACCTGTGGCCCTAGCAATGACCTCCTCATCAATTTCGAAGGAGATGCCACCAATAGTGACCCTTTTGGCATTCCAAGAGGTGACAAATTGCTTGGAGAGACCCTTGTCATGGCTAGACATGGATTCCATATATTGCAAAAAATTTCCCTCCTTGCAAATATGCCAAATGGTGGCGTCCTCCTTCCATTCATCACACTTATCCGACTCCACATGCACGCAGGCCCCACCCATAGTGCCAACGCAAAAATTGCAGAAAGCTAGAACAGTGAAAGGTAGCCCAAAGCAAATACAATGAAAGATAATTCTAGAAACAACTGCAAAGAAATGGTTGGCAAAGGGTTACTTGTAAGGCCGTAACAAATAACAATAAATGCCACATCCCTTGGCCAATGCAGTAGCCTCGTGCAAAAAGTACCAGACACGCAGAGAGATGATAGCAACAATAAATATGGTGGGTTCAAAAAATGAACAAAATCTGCAAGGCAAAAAAAATCTTCACGGATTTCATGAGGGTTAAAAAAATGATGACCCCATCGGTCATTAGGAATGGAAAAATGATGACCCCATTGGTCCTTAGGAAGACAAGTCCCGCTGGTGAACCAAAAGAGGTCGTACACGTCACGTGGAAAAATCTCCCCTGTAACCTTCCCACACAACGACCAATTATTCAAATAAAAACTCCCGCCAACATTACTACCAAAGGTTAGTAACAACCACACTAAGTTAAGGAGAAAATTTTTAGGAGTCATGATGAATATTGTTAAGATCCTTTCTTAGAAGTTCCACAACTGAAGGGGGTAAAGACTCTTCTTTCCCCCAACACCGTAGCCCTTCCCGATCAAGCCAAGCTACAATTAGACTGTCAGCAACCTCATTTCCTTCCCTATAGACATGTTGAATAGTGAACTCCTAAATCCCCAAAATAAGAGAGTGAATGTCCTCAATTATCCCTTGGATGGACCAACCAACACTCATGGTACCTTTAATTTCCATGGACTTAATGCCGATTGACAATGCAATTTTAAGGCCCCATAGGAGAGCCATACTTTCTGCCTGATTGCTAGTGAAATCCAATAGGTTCCCCGAGTAGGCAACAACTAAGCAACCATTATGGTCTCTAGTGATATCACCTCTAGCAGCCTTCCCACCTCTGGCCGCACCATCAAAATTTAGCTTGAACCGGGGTGGTTTTGGAGTTTTCCATTTCATGTTGCTCCTGACAATTTTCTTGGAGTTATCAAACTTCTTGAAATCACTAGGCAATTTCTAGATTGTGGCAATATTTTTATCCCATCTCGTTGGGGGGCAACTGGGGGTCTTCCACTTGCAAACTGAAATGTTATCCAAAAGGAGTTTATTGAGGATTATCAGTAGACTATCCATGCTATTCTCCTTATCTCTGAAAATCTTGTTATTCCTTTCTTTCCACAAACACTAGCAAATGTGAGGTGGAATGAGATGCCAAAGTTTCCTTATTAAAGGGTGTTTAGAGGGACACCTCCAATTAAGGATGAATTGATGTAAGTTTCTATCAAAGACCCAATGGATGTTTAGCTTTTGTAAGAAATTCTACCAGACATGGGAAGCAAATTGATAGTGGATAAAGAGGTGAGAAATTGTCTCCTCCTCCGATTTGCAGAGAGTGCACCTATTGGGAAATTGGAAGCCCCTTTTGACAAGGTTATCAATAGTTAGAATTTTACCATGAATGGAGGCCCACCAAAAGAAGTTGATTTTGGGGATGAGTTGAGAGTTCCACACCTTCTTCTAGCAATACTCATCTCCATTAAACTTAAGCATCAAATGGTAAGCAGACTTGACAGTGAAAGTCCTTGACTGATTCTTTGTCTAGAAAACCCTATCCTCCCTAGGAAAGAGAGGAAGTCTCACCTTATTTAAAAGATCCTGAAGCTTTGTAACCTTAGGGAGGAGGTCAAGCCTATCCAAAAAACTCAAATGCAGATTTTTCCATTTGGTATTGGGTGAAGTATAGTCAGCAATATGAATACCAATATAATCTTTAGCATACTCCCACAAAATATTAAAACTACTGTCAGCCAGGGGTCTTCCCCCAAGCCAACAGTCCTCCTAGAATCTTATTGATCTCCCATTCCCAATTTTCCATCTAATACCTTCCTTCAATAGAGATCTGAATTTCACAATATTATTCCAAATTTTTGACCCATATGGGAGGCCCATCAGATTAAGGGCCCTAGAGAAGCTTCTATGGTTCAGATATTCAGCCTTCATTATATTACACCATTCAACTTTTCCCAGCACCAGATTCCAACCAACTTTAGTGATGAGATCTTTGTTTAAATTGGTGATCTTCCTAATCCCAAGACCCCCTTGACTTTTAGGATGGAAGATAGTATCCCAGTTCACAAGGGAAAGCCTTTTCTTCTCTTCAACACCCATCCAAAGGAAATTTCTTTGGATTCTTTCAAGCTTTTCAGTCATAGATCCCGAAATCCTGAAGAGAGAGGAAGTAGACTAGGATCCCTTGGAGGGAGGCCTTGAGGAGTTGTAATTTGTCAGCATTACTAAGGAGTTTACCTTTCCACCCAACAAGCTTCCTTTGCATTCTCTCTAAAATACTGTTCCAGAAGTTGTGAGTAACCTCCTTGACAGTGAGGGGTAGACCTAGGTAAGTCCCCAGAAGAGTAGCACTGTGACAACCCAAGATAGCTAAAATCTTAGCTTGAAGATCAACTTTCGTATTGAAAAAATAGATATTACTTTTTTTATAATTTATACATTGCCCAAAGGCATTGGCATAATTCTAAAGGAGGAAATTCCACACTCTAGCTTCAACCACAGAAGAATTTCCAAAAATGAAAGTATCATCCACAAATTTATGAAGAATAAAGGGGTGGAGGGTGGAGGAAACTCTAATCCCCTAAATATTCCTCAAGTGAAGTAATGATAAAAAATTTTGACCAAGCAATTCAATAACCATAATAAATAGATATGGAGAGAGAGGATCCCCTTTCCTAATGCCTTTTCCTACCTTAAAGAGCCCCCAAGGAGCCCCATTGACCAAAATGGAATATTGGACAGTCTCCACTCATTCTCTAATAATATCAATTACCTTATGATTGAACCCAAATTTAGCAAGAACCGAATAAAGAAATTTCCATCTGACCATATCATAGGCTTTATAAATGTCTAATTTGAAAGCCATACCTTGATTTTTTCTTTTCTCAATGGAGTGGATTATTTCATGAGAGCAACATCCAAGATTTGTCTTCCAGGAACAAATCCATTTTGGCATTTGCTGATAATCTTATCCAACAATGGCTTAATTCGATTGATAAGGACTTTGGAGAAGATCTTATAAATAGTGTTGCAAAGGCTTATAGGCCTGAAGTCTACCATATACTTTGGATTCTGAGTTTTGGGGACTAGGACAATGAAGGTCTTATTCAATTTTTTTAGCAGTTTACCAGTTCTAAAAAAGTTTTTGACAACCGAGACTAGATCATAGCTGATAATGTCCCAGTATTCCTAAAAGAAAGCCAGGGGAAAACCATTAGGCCTTGGGGCTTTATAGGTACCCATTACAAACACAACTGCCTTAACTTCTTCTTCCAAGACAGGGGCACAAAGTTGTAAATTATCCTCCACACTGATGCTAGAAGGGAGGTGCCTCAGAGGTCTGTCCTGCAAATCAGCAGAAGGAGAGTTACAAGTGTCCAAGTAAATTTTTCTAAAGTAGCGTTCCACTATTTCTCCAATTTTATCAGCCTCTATGACCTCCTGATTGTCTTCATTCATCAGGCACTTAATGGTGTTTCTTTTCTTATGCTTATAGGCCATTCTGTGGAAAAAACTGAGTTCTTGTCCCCCTCTTTTAGCCATTGAACTCTAGATCTCTGTTTCCAATACATTTCTTCTTTTCTTAACATATCTTTCCATTTCCTCCTCTAAATTTCCTCCTCATGCAAATGCTAAAGGAGAGATCCCAAAGCCATAATATTTTGAACACCCTCTAGCTTATCCTTGATCATCTTCTTACTTTTAAAAAAATCACCAAAGGTAGCTTTGGACTATCGCTTAACTTCTTTTTTAATAAGGTCCAATTTTTGGGAAATTTTGTACATAGTTGAAGCATGAACCAAGTAGCTCCACCAATTCTCAATGTTCTTTCTAAAATCATGGTGGGACATCCACATAATTTCAAATTTGAAGGGGTGAGGGTGAAGAAATGGCTTATTCATCCACTGGAGAAGAATTGGGCTATGGTAAGAAACTGTTCTAGGGAGGGAAGTAAGGGAAGCATTGTACCCTAGGTCCCAGCCCACCGAAACTAAGACCTAGTCTAGATGAACCTAAATAAGGTTGTTTCCTTTTCTATTATTGGACCACGTGAAAGGATTACCCTACAACTCAAGATCAAACAACCTAGATCTATAGATGAAGTCTGACAAATCATTCAAGCTGCTAGTATAGTCCATAAGGCCACCAAGCTTCTCCAATGGGAACAGGGGGGAATTGAAGTCCCCAACCACCATGTACAAAGCATTTTTATGAACTGAGATTAGAGATAAAACTTCCTCCAACATACACCTCCTTCCACCCCTAGAATTGAGGGCGTAAATGTTGAACAAATGCCATGTGAGATTGCCAGCTTTGAGAGTTACAACATGGTAACTATGAGAGAACGCAAAGGCATCCCTAGCAACCTTAGTAGAGTTCCACATGGTGCCAGTACCACCTGAAGCACCATCTACCTTGCTATAGTAGAAGACGAATCCCAACCATATTTTATTAGCAATAACAAAAAAAGTCTGGTAAGTCATTTTGTTTGGTGTGTCTCGAGGATTTAATTTTCTGCAATGGATAGGTCCCTTGGTGTTAGTATCCAAATGAAAATGGTGAAGCTTATTTTGGATCTTGGTTATACTTAGGGCATGTGGAGTACGCTTGACATGATGTACAGTCCCTCTCTTGTGCCTCAACTTCCTTCCTACTTCATGATGACATTGGTGATGCCATCCATCAATTTATGGTCCATTTTGGCTATTTTTTGGAGCATCTTCATGTTATCGAAAGGTGTCAACTCTATATTCAATATACTACAAAAGAAATTCCTCTCTTTCTAAATATTGTTGAAAAATGAGGTATTTTCTTAGCTTAATACTCTGTAAAACTTTAATATTGCTGTTCTAAGTAAGTCTTTTCTTTGTTACATATATTCTTTGTGGGTGATTATCTTGATTAATCCATTTTACTGTTGTAGAATGTAGAGAGAATTATTTAGAAGAACTAGATAGGATAATAGAAGGATCACACAAGATATACTGTGGATAAACCCTTTCGGGAAAAAAATCCACCAAGAATTATTCTATTATTCAAACTTTGAATTACAATAGCTCTAATTCTTGCTTGAGAATGCTTCTTCTGTCTTTATCAATCTTCTTCACACCTGGAATAACAATTATGCCATATTCCTTCAAGTTGAGTTATTCAGTGAAGACTAAATCTTACAACATGTGCTTCATGCATTTGAGTGTCCCAAACTGAAGCTACAACTTCTCCTTCACTTTGGTGATAATTCCAAAGATCTTCCTCAAAGATGGCACCCAAAAGAGGGTCCCACTTAATAGAGCCTTCAAAAATATCTTATCATGCATTGGAGTTAATTCCAATAAAGCATATTGGGCACCCAAGTTGGCTTCAAGTGCTTTATAGTTAACTGAAACATTTACTCAACACCATTTCCAAAGAATGGTCATCCCTTGTTAACTGGAGATAGTCTCTGTTATCTATCATACAACTCAATGTTATTAGCCATGCATTGCAAGTTAACTGAAGCTAACTACATGCAACTCAAAATAACCAACATGCATTTAATGCACCAAGATAATCAACCGAATCGGCTTCGAATTGAACTGAATCAATCGGAATCAACTGAAATGAATCGAACTCAACTAAACTGGTTCTCGAATTGAATTGAGCCGAACTGAATCGACCAATCAACTTAATGAACTTAACTAACTTAATGAACTTCAACATGCAAACATCAAATCCTAACTCCTAGGATCTTTACATGCATTAGAAGCACTATTACTCCGTATAGTTAACTGGACACAAGGTGAGTTTCACCTTACCATGTGTGCACCCACATGCTCCTATTATTTAGGAATAACTACAAATGTCAATTTCATGATTTATTTCATCCAAATAATTAATCTCATCCTAATCTTAGTGTTGTTGAACATATTCCAAGAATCTAGGAGATACATGAAATAATTAATGTTTAGGATTTGTAATTAAATGGCAACCTATTTCCAACATTCTCCCACTTGACATTATACATTGCAATTATTCTAAACAAGGAATAATAAAACAAGTACAAGTCTCAAGGCCAATGGCCTTCTTGCACCAACTAATCAAATCATGCTAACTTCAAATGCAACCTGCATAATCATGAAGCTTCCAAGCAAATGATTAAAACCAAGAGAACTTAATTCTTTAATTAATGTTACAAATGATTAAAACCAAGAGAACTTATCTGTATGGTTTTATAAGATAATCTGTAACATTAATTAAAGTGTTAACTTTTTCAATTAATACCTTCCCATTATCAACCAAACCATTACCTTTCCCAAGCCTCTATAACCAAACCACCTCTTTAGAGGCATGCTAAACCACCGAGTGTGTTGAATTCACATTCAACCAAGGTGTAGGCTCCTCGGTCTTTTCTGTTCAAATTTTTTCTCACAAGTAACCATTTCAACAAATGTTTCTTACCATAAGAGAACTCCAACCTCACCTATTTCTCCAAGTATCCATGAGGACCTGTAACCAACCAATCCATGCCAAACTCCAAATGCAACACAACACTTTCATGAAGTAATCAAGCAAATGATTAATGTACCCAAAACTTAAGAGAACTACATAAGATCATTGTAAAGCTCCAATCATGAATCAGGAACATAAACATGACATCCATGATCTAACCATCTCCTCTTAGGAGATCACATGCATCATAACATACTTATACATCCTAGTCTCAAGAGAACCATGTAATATGCCAAAACTCTAATCTAGAGTCAAGAGTTAAACCATGACATAATAGCAACCACTCTAACCAAGAATGAACCATATCCCCAATCACATGAAGATAACCTTACCAATGATGCATCCAAGTCACTGCCAATAACTCCCACTGAACCGTGATACCGAGTCACACATGGCATCATGACTACCATCCTCTCTATGAAGATTACTCTGAAACATGAAGCAAAGAGTTATCACAAACAATATTAGCTGAAATAACCAATGCATCATTACTAACATCTGAGGACTCCTCAGTAGAAGAATCAAAACTCTATTTCTTGTTCTTACAATCCTTCTTCACATGTCCTGGTCTCCCATAGTTCCAACACTTTACCTTACTTCATCCTTCTGACTTACCCTTCTCTTCCTTATTTCCCTTAGGCTCCTTTTTCTTAGGCCTACCTTTTACAAACAAGGCATCTTGGATTTCCCCCTTAGATTTCCTCCTCATCTCCTCTGATAGGAGAGTAGAAATAATGTTGTCCATCTTTGGATCTGCACCATTACCACTAATTGCAACAATTAGATTTTCCCAAGAATTTGGTAATGAACAAAGTAATAAAATGCACTTATCCTCATCCTCAAGCTTTGCTTCTACAGATGCTAACTGACTGAGAATTAAATTGAAAGCATTTAAATGTTGTGCTACTGAATCACCATCTTTCATTTTCAATGAATATAATTTCCTTTTCAGATACAACTTATTGGTGAGACTCTTAGTTTGATAAATATCCCCTATTCTTTTCCATAATTTATATGCACTGGTTTCCATTGAAACATTCAAAAGAACAGCATCAACAAGACATAACCTTATTGTTCCTCTTGCCTTTTTATCTAACTTATCCCAATCTTCATCTGAAATAGTTGTAGGTGTCTTTGTCTCATTATTAACTGCTAACCACTAATCTCTTTCTTCAAGATCTTCCATTTTTAATTTCCACATTTCATAGTTAGAACCATTGAACCTTTCAATCTCCAACCTTGAATTCATTGTAACAAAATTTAATTCCAAAATCAGCAATAACAAAAATAATATGAGCTCCCACTAAGCTAAAAAAACCTCCAATTTTTTAAGAGAAAGGCGTCCCAATACTCTACCCAACCTCAACTCTGATACCGAATGTTGAAAAATGAGGTGTTTTCTTAGCTTAATACTCTATAAAACTTTAATATTGCTATTCTAAGTAAGTCTTTTCTTTGTTACATATATTATTTGTGGGTGATTATCTTGATTAATCCATTTTACTGTTGTAGAATGTAGAGAGAATTATTTAGAAGAACTAGACAGGATAATAGAAGGATCACACAAGATATACCGTGGAGAAACCCTTTCGAAAAACTCCACCAAGAATTATTCTATTATTCAAACTCAATTACAATAGCTCAAATTCTTGCTTGAGAATGCTTCTTTCTATCTTTACCAATCTTCTTCACACCTGCAATAACAATTACCAACCCCGGTCTAACTTGAATGAGATATATAGAGACATGCAACCTTTGTAATTCCAAATGGTGATAATTTCATAAATGCATAAGCTCAAGCCCTGAAAGTGACACATGCCATATTCTTCAAGTTGAGTTATTCGGTGAATACTAAAGCTTACAACATGTGCTTCATGCATTTGGGTGTCCCAAACTGAAGCTACAACTTCTCCTTCACTTTAATGATAATTCCAAAGATCTTCCTCAAAGTTGGCGTCCTTAAATAAAGCTACTTAACTGAACTTTCAAAAATATCTTATCATGCATGAGAGGTAAATCCAATAAAGCATCTTGGGTGCCCAAGCTACTGAAGCTGAGAGAAGTTAATCAAATGATACCTAACAATTCATTTCCAAGAAACACCATCCTTTGTTAACTGAGGTAGTCTTTTATATTCATTATACAACTCAATAAAGCATAGCTATGCATTACAAGTTAACTCCGGGGTTTTCAACGGTGTAACTCAAAATAACCAACATGTATGCAAATATGCACTTGCTTGCAAATCAAGATAATCAACTAATCAATTGAACTCAATTGAACTGGAATTGAATTGAACTAAACCGGAAATAACCCAAATCGAACAAACTGCTCTGAATCGAATCGAATCCAAACTAAACTGATCCGAATCAACTTAACTGGAATTAACTAAACTTTAACTGAACTTCAAGCATGCAAACATCAAATCCAACTCCTAGGATCTTTACATGCATTTAGAAGTGTTAACCTGCTAATTCTATAAGCTAACCTGACACTATCACCTTACCATGTGTGCACCCACATGCTCCTATTATTTAGGAATAACTACAAATGTCAATTTCATGATTTATTTCATCCAAATAATTAATCTCATCCTAATCTTAGTGTTGTTGAACACATTCCAAGAATCTAGGAGATACATGAAATAATTAATGTTTAGGATTTGCAATTAAATGGCAACCTATTTCCAACAAATGTTACTCTCCCTATAAATGTCATCCTTATGTACTTGGATTGTTGCAAAGGTGATGAGGCAAATGAAGAGGAGTTTTAAAGTAGTCTCTTGGTTTGAATATGCATTGTGATAATGTAAGTTTATTTTTGGTGGCTATGAGGCTTGTGTAGTTTTCCTTCACCCCCATTTCCTTCCTTGAAAACTACTTCTAGACATATAACTTATGGTATTTTTTATAAGATCTTTGTTACTATACATATACTAATCTAGTATATATATATAGAAACTACTTATATTTCTAGTTTGACTTCTCATTCCTGACTTGGTTTTGTGGCATTGCTGTTTGGTTCCTTTGGGGAGATTTTTTGGTTCTTGGATCCTAAACCATGTTATATATAAAAGAAAACTAATTAAATTGAATCATTATTTTTGTTTGAATATAAATTTTCCCTAAATATATTGATAGTGTAATGTTTCATATCTAGTTTAAATATAGTGTAATTTTATTCATAGCTTCTAAATCATTTTTTCTAAGTAGTTGTCTTCTTCAAGTTTTATTCTAAGTCATTTACTTATCTTACATTTTAAATTCTAACATTTATTATTTTTTCTTCATTTGTTTATCTTAAAGTTTAGATGGTAACATTTATTCACTTTATTTTATTCTAATTAGTATATATATCTTAATGTTAACATGCTAACATTTATTATGTGGGTTTTATTCCAAATTTTCTTATTATAAATTTTAGATAATAGTATAGATAGTTATAATTGTAATGGTGAAATTTGCATACCCATGACATTTTTCATTTAGTTTTGTACCTATTTTGAGGGGAGTGTTTTGATACATAGACATATTAACAAATGATATAATTTTGTGCAAAGTCTAGCCCTTCCCCTATATTATCCATTTATCTTATTAGATATTTTCCTATACGCCTACCACTTATCACTTTTTACACATCCTTATTTGTTCATCATATCCACATATTTATTAATCCTATTCCAACACATAATCTCATGCACACACTATCCACTATGATTTAGACCCTTTTTAGTCCTAAGACTAGTTTGTGACTGCAACTTGTTGTCCTCATGGTAATGGAACCATCCTTCTCTAAATTATATTTTTAAAATTTGAATTAGACTAATTTCCCCTCTTTACTATTTTCTCCTAATGTTAAATAAACACAAGTTTGTATGATATGCCATTATGTCCTTGTATCTTAAGTAATTTAATAAATTCATTATAATTTGTACCATCATAAAATGTCACCCCTGATAATTTCACTCTATGTTTTGTTCTCATTAATTTATTGGACCTAATTAAGCTCCTAATTTCCTAAATTATGCATTACATAGATCATTTGTACCATTTTATGATAAATTGCAAGCATTGAACAAATGCATCCATTTAATGTTTTTCCCCGACACTTTATGTCTTGGAAAATAGGGCCAAGACCCATACACCCTTGGTCATATGAGTCCTCCTACTTTGGGCCGAGAATAAATTTTGAATATGTCAGTGGCGACATATTAACATTCAAAATCCAAATTACAAAATTTGACTTTTGGGATTTAATTTTTAGGAAATTAGCATAATTGCATATAAATACCTAGTTATTACATCATTTCAAATCCATCTAGCACTAACACTTGAATTAAGGATAAAATTGAAAAAATATTATGGTCAAGAGAATTATTGAGAAAGTTAAGAGTAGAATTTAGTGATTTATCACAAAAATTCAAGATCCAAACATCATGTGAATTCCCGTGTGAGTTTATGTGTTCATGTTATCATTGTTTGTGAAGGCTAACCCTTGTTGTAGGTCTCCAAGAAATTCAGGAAATCAAGCAAGCAAGATCCAAGAACTTAAGGTGATGTGCATGAATTCAGTCCTTCAAGGAAGCCATTGAAGGGTTTTGAGTTGCAGCAATATGTGATTTCATCATTCCTTCTTATCAATTATCATTTTATCATTGACATTTCCATTATGGAAGAGGAAACACTAACATGGGGTTTGACTAAGGAAACCCCTAAATGATAGAATTACCTTCTCTTTGAATGTGCAGGTTTTAGGTTTGGATAGGATTGAAGGAAGTTTGAAGAAAAGTTATTTACTATTCCAATTGAAACCCTACACCTTGTCAACTCACGGAAACTCACCTATAGATTTATTCAATAGTGTCCTGATAACTCTAGAAGTGAAAACAAAGGTCTTATATCTATCATCAGAGGACTGCAAAAACTAATTAGGAGAGGCATACAAGGACCCTTATGCTCTAAGGTGACTCTATCACTCTATTCAACATCAACTTTTCAAGATAGGTGCATAGTCCCCTGCCCTTCCTAGATCTATCTGTAATTTACTACTTCAGTTCATCAGTTGTTAGATTCTTACAATTTTATATTAGGTCACATTGTCTATTTAGGTTAATAAAAAATTCAATTCCAATCCATTCTAATCCTTAATTAGATGTATATCTAGGTCTGATTAGCTCACTTTCATGGTTGAAAGTCAATCTAATCACCTTTTTGATCTACATATTAATGAAACCCTAAAAAATGAGTCAATCAACCCTAGGTCTTATACATTAGAACTTAAGTCCCCTCTTTTAAAATTCATTTCATTTTGGTGAACACAACTTGTTAACATCATATGCCTTCTGAAATTTCAAACCCTAGACCTAGGTTTTACATTGCATTATTTTGTATTTCTCATTTAGGTTTTCATTTTTATATCATCAAAGCATCAAATTCAAAAACTTTACATCTCATATTGCATCATAGGTTGCATTAGGGTTTATTTCAATCATTTAGGTTAGATATAAATTTAAAATTTCATTCAAAATTGTCAAATTTATTGTTGCATACTTGCATTTGAGTCACATTGTCATAAATTATGGAAATTATAGGAAAATATTAACTTGTAAACCTATTTGCACACAAAAATAAGGCCTTTAGGTATTATACGAAACATTAACTTTTTTTAGTTTTTAGAAGCCATGTTAAGGACTCAGATGCTCTTGGGCGCCTCTGTCCTCCTACACTTGCATCAACAAAATTTTTTACACATATTTGTTTATGTGTCTTTAGTCTGTTTGTGTTGGTAGATCTCTAATTTGGAATTCTTAATTGCATGTATTTAGGCATCATTCATAAAGTGAAAAAAGTGAAAAAAATTACATTGTTTAGTTTCAAAATTGCATCAAATTCATCATTTTCAGATTTTGGCATCTTAGAATCAATCAATTATTACATTTTGGATTTGGAAATTGTATTCAAACATCTTCAACATTTTTGTATACTTGCATTTTGCATCACATCGACATAAATCCAACAAATTCTAGAAAAGTATTCACTATTAAAACTATTTGCAAGTACATATAGAATCCTTAAGTAGCATCATACATAGTTAGACTTTGAATTTTTTGAAAACCTTCCTAGAACATAGACACCCTTGGGTGTCTTTGTCCTCCTACTGTTGACTAAACCAAATTTGGCTTAGATCTATATTCTTATATTCTTTATCTACTTTTGTTGTTTGCATCATGTTTCTGGCTATTTTGTTATGTTTGTTTTCTAGTTTTATGTTCATAGTGGGTGCACTTAGTGTTTTGAAAACTCACATGAACTTCACGACCTAGTTTCCTATTGCCAATGCTTTAATGAGACATAGTTCAAGAATTATGGCATCTCATGTAGTTGTTAGATCTATTGTCGATCTTGATTTTTCTAACTCTTTCATGCAAGTAGGTGCAAACAGATGGGGAGCCAAAAAGTGGCCACCCATTTGATATTTTTTAAAATCCAAAACATGAGTGTGTTATAACATGCTCATGTTATATCTTATTTAAACAAAAAATGAAAAACTTCATTTTATTTTTTTTTCAACTTTTTGTTCTCCTCCACTACTTGAAACCCATGCATAGCGCACTCACACTTTTGGAAGGCCAAAAAAACTTGAATTCTTCACCAAATATTTTTCAAAATGTCACCACAATGTTAGGGAGGTCGAAGAAGTAAGTAATTTCTATATTTTTTATGTGAATTTGGCATCAAATAGGTAGATTTAATATTTTTTGATGTAAATTTATTTAATTTTCAGGAAATGATAATGCACCTCCAAACCCAACTCAAATTCCTCTTCAAAATCTTGATTCACCTCATGCCCAAATCCCTATTGAAGAAAAACCCCAACAAACACCTCCAACAATTCCTCAACATTCTCTAGGAACTCAAGAAAATTTAATGGGGCAAATTGAAAATAATAAAAACAAATTGAGGAGTTAATTACAAGGTTGAAAGATCCTACAAGCTCAACCTCATATAGAACCATGCTTGCTCAATCACTTGAATTAATTATATCACATATAGATTCAATTAGAAATAAATTAAGTAGTTGTTCAGAGAATAGAGGAGATTTTAGAGAATTTTATGAAGATAAATTATCCTATAAACAAGTTAAAGATGAAAAAATTACAAAATTTGACTTGTGTGCACTATTCAAAAACCCTAGAAGAAATCAACCTTTACATCCTTCAAGAAAGAGGTTCCCTATCCATTGGTGCAACCACCAAGGGATAAAGAACCATATTTGGAGGAGGTGGTGGATGGCTTTTTACCATACTCCATGCAAAAACAATGAGGTTCCATAATATATTTTGAGGAAACTCTACTGTGAGTTTTTCCTTAAATTAAATCCTAAACTATTTTGATATGTAAGAATTCCAAGGTAGAGGTGGGGGCTCTACACAGAATAGAGTAGGGGCATGTATTGATGCACATTGTCCAGCAAGATGAGCACTCACTAGACTAGCATATGAGCATGTGACTATCCATTTTGTTGTGAAGGAGAGTGTTGAGGTCAATACATTGAAATCAATTAGTTCCCTCACCTAGAGCCTCAGACAACATACCCAATACTCTAGAATAGGGTGATCTGGGAAAGTATTTGGGAGTAGAGTTCCACCTCATTATTCTCAGGCTTGTAGGTCACTCTATGGCTATGATCTCGTACATAGTTAGCATGTAGGTGCCCAGGGTACATCTACAACTAATCAGATGGTGATGACAAATGCCCTCCTTAATGAGACATTCGACCTTGATAATCAAATAAATGTTCGAAGGTTCATTGAATTTAATTTATCAAATTTCATTTTTGAAATGCAAGATTAATTAAATTAGTTGAATGATTATAATGGAACTTTAGGTTCATAGTGTTCACTCTATTTTCAATGGTCCTTGACCTCCCTATTACATGACCACATGTACTATGGATGTATGTAACTATTAAATAACTATAAATATTACATGTGAATAGCTACACATTACATAAATGGTATTCTTATATCTCATTTTGGATGTTGAAAGGGTTAATATTGGAGCTTCGATGGTAACACCTGCCAGTGGAGGTGGCCTTCAAAGTTTCACTCAAGTAATACAAACTATTTATAATTTTAAAATAAAAAATTGTATTTTTGTAATTGAATAATGTTTAATGACTTGAAGGTTCTAGATAGTTTGTAAGTATGCTTTAATTTAATTTCAAGTTGTTATACACTTCATAATCTATGAATTTAATTTTTTCATGTTGTTGACCTCCAAAAATATAGGCTATTGCATCACTAGCTTGTAGCATACCATTTCAGTCTTATCCTCCTGATTGTCATCACTAGCTTGTAGCATACCATCTCTCTACTCACTGTTGGGATCATGAATGTTGCTCGGGATACTGATCTTATTGCTACCATTTTCCTATGTTGACTATACTTATCATGATGACTATGTTATTTCACTCATACATTATGGTTATAGAATTTTGTTCATACCTTTAAAGTGCTTGACATCATAGAGGGCTTCTCTCTTGCTTTCTTGACTATATACTGCCATCTTCGATCAATTATCTTCAATGGTATCTAATCCATAGACAAGTTACTACCCACTTATCATTTAGAAATATATGCCCTGTTTCTCTCCCTTCATAAGGACTATCCTCTATGAATATGATCATTAAAAGGGCATTGTCACTCTAAACTATCCTTTAATAATAAACTATTGCATGCTCCTCTTATACTATTGTACTAAATTTGTTTCTTCTCCTATGAGACTATCTTGTAGAATTGGATTGCATGTGATTACCACCACATTCATGAACTTTATGCACTCTTTACCTTGAGGTATCTTGGTTGAAAACATATAAACTATCTCCTCATAAAAAAATATCTTCCACAATTATCCCTTGAAGTATTATTTGGTATTGAAATACATGTGACTATCCTATTATATGTTAAGTGGTCATAGACTATCATATTCAGTCTTATGTAATTGTCCTATTACAATTCTTTATTTATACTACATCCTTTATTGTTCATTTTTTTCCTTTATTCATCATTTCTCCTTGTGATCATTACTCTGCCTATGTGAATATTACACTATCCACTGTAATGAAGATGTCTCACTCCATTTCTTAGCTATCTCTTCTTTGTGATTCACCCATGAATATGAATAGAATGTTGAGGTTTTATGAAAATCATGGAGTGCCTTTATAGGTGTGAATTGTTATCAAGATCTTAGGACCAAAGTCCCCTCATTTCTCACTATCACTACATCATTTTTTTCTTAGTTGATAGTGCTCATTATTGATTCTTTTCATGCATCTTACTATCATGGTTTACATTATTTCCATAAATCTTATCCCCACTTCAAATTTTTTTCACACTTCACATTAACAAAGGTTTGCATGAATTCTTTATGTAATAATGATATTGTACCTTTCTTGCATGATATGATCGTCCCTAGGACTATCATTTTGTGACCATCCTTTACTTGAAAATTGTCCTTATGAAACATGCAAACCCTTGAAGCAATATATAGTTCAATAAGTACTCAAAATTTTGTTGACTTCCTCATACATTATAATTCGTGACCTACATCACTCTTCTAGTTTTCCTAATTAAATAATGTTTTATTTTTAGATGATGCAAGTAGAGACTCCTCTCGATGTTGATATGGAAATTGAGTATGGTTTCTCTATTGGAATAGAGAACTTGATGCCTTTGATGGGGTATGAGGTAAATTAGTAAATTTCAAATTGTATTTGTTGTTATAGCTATTTATTATTGAAAAACCAAATGATTCTTGATTTGTAGTTTAATTTCTATCTAGATGGTTTTTATAGGAATTTTCAATGCTACAGCCTAAGCATGCCACTATTGCGGATGAGGAGAGATATCATTCAAAGGTGGTAAGTGATTATTTTGTTAAATATTTCATTTTTATAATGTAATTTCTATATATTAATGTCTGTACTTTTTATTGCAACATGTATAGATCCACGAAGAATTAAATAGGATGTCTAGTCCCCAAGTTCAAATTAGACCATCACCATATGCATCTCCATCCCCATGACGGTCAAAGACTGCCCATGATCTATTTTCTTCACCTGGAGGGGAATGACTATTTATTGGGGTCCTTTGTTGTATGCTTGTATAGCATTTTTGGACTATATTTTGTATTACATATACATGACATTGTATGCTTATATGAAATTATTGTAAGCCTATATGGGTATTTTTAAACAATGTTATACTTATATAAACATATATTGATGTATACCTATATGAATTTTTGGTTAATATATATCTTTTTTATTTATAAATCCAAGTGCATTCCATGCTTCATAACTTATTTCACATTGAATTCACCTATATTTGTTGGTTAATTATTATCTTTCCTACACCAACATGTGTTTGTAGTCTTCAATGACATATTTTTGGTATATAGGTATGGAATGAATTTTTATTCAAGAAAAAGTAAAAACAATTTACACTATGTTTCCAATAATTTTATTCAAGTATATCCAAGTACCCATCCATTCAAGTAACCATCCTCTAGTTGGTCGATCACTACTTCAAATTTAGAGATGTATTCTTCATGCCCACACTTTGCTTCATCTCAAAAAAATGTTTTCCTAATTTTACCAAAATGTTTATGATTGGATTGAGTCTACGCAATAGAGGAGACTAGTTCTTTGGTGTAGATTATTCAATCATAATATTATAGACACCTACGTTAACAAAAAATTGTAAAGTGGAATTATTTTATAGCCACCCTGATGTGTTCAAATTTTTGGTTTTATCCCCAGGAGATGAAGAATGTAAACAATGCCTCTCGACAACTTTTTACTAAATGTAATTGAAACTTTTTGGAACATCTAAAACATTATTTCCATAGTGGAATGACTTGGATATATGAAAAATTGATGGAGCTTATTGTAGAGAGACCCTATGTGACCTTATACCTTGAGATGAAATGTTTCTAAGAGCCACAATTTCTAAGTAATATCTCATCAAAGTTTGTTTCCCTTTTGCACTTTAGTTTCTTAAGAGAAATTACCGATGCAATGTAGTCTAAAATGTTTCGGCATGTTGGGGTGTGAAATAGGACCTTACATAGCATAAACCTACCCATGCTAACATGTTGGAACTATTGGTTTGACTGCACGATGAAAAAAACAAAAATTACACAGCCTTGCAACTTTACAATATATGCATTTGATGCTTTTTCCATCAACTAAAAACTTGTCACCATAGACAAATTGATTGGAGATATGAAAAAATAGGAGAGGTTACTATAGAGGGACCCTACATTACCCTGTACCTTTAGAAGGAATGCTTCTAGGTGCCATGGTTTTTTAGTAACAACTCATAAAAGTTTTCTGTCCTTTTGCACTTTTCGTCAATGCCATGTAGCCCATAAGGTTCCAACATGATAGGGTGAAAAACAAAGACCTTTCCTAGAATAAATACACCCACTTGGATGTGTTGGAAATTTCAATTTTATCACATGATGAATAAAACAAAAATTACACCACCTTGCAACTTTACACTACATGCATTTGATGCTTTTTCCATTGAATGAAAACTTGTCACCACAAAAAAATGGATTGGAAGTATGAAAAAATGAGAGAGGTTACTATAGAGGGACCCTACATGACCATGTACCTTTAGATATAATGTTTCTATGTTCCACGGTTTCAGAGTAATAATTCGTCAAAGTTTGTTACCCTTTCAAACTTTGGTATCTCAAGAGAAATTGTCGATGCAATGTAGCCCAAAAGGTTTCAACATGCAGGGCTGTGAAATAGGACCTTTCCTAGCATAAAAAAACCCATTTGAACATGTCAAAACTATCAATTTCATTGCATGATGAACAAAGCAAAAATACGCCACTTTGCAACTTTACACTGCATGTATTTGATGCTTTTTTCATCGACTAAAAACTAGTTACTATGAGAAAATAGATTGTAGGTATGAAAAATGAGAGAGATTATTTTAGAGGGACCCTATGTGACCCTATACCTTAAAACATAATATTTCTAAGTTCCATAGTTTTTGAGTAATAGATCGTTAAAGTTTGCTTCCCTTTCACACTTTGTCCTCTTAAGATAGATCACTGGTGCAATGTAGCATGGAAGGGTCTTGTATGTAGGGGTGTGAAAAAAGACCTTACATAGCATAAACCCACCTATTTTGAATTTTTGGAACTATTTATTTAGTCACACGATGAACAAAACAAAAATTACACCAACTTGCAACTTTACACTGCATGCATCTAACACTTTTTCAATCTACTAAAAAATTGTCACCACAGGAAAATGGATTGGAGGTATAAAAAGCTGAGAGAGGTTATTGTAGAGGACCCTACATGACCTTGTACCTTTTGAAAAAAAATTTCTAAGTGCGATGGTTTCCAAGTAACAAATCATCAAAGTTTGTTTCCCTTTCGCACTTTAGTATTTTAAGAGAAATTGTTGATGCAATGTAGCCTAGAAGATTTCGACATGCTGGGGTGCAAAAAATGACCTTTCCTAGAATAAACCCATCCATTTAGATGTGTTGGAACTATTGGTTTGGTCGCATGATGAAAAAAATGAAAATTACACCACCTTGCAACTTTACACTACATGCATTTGACGCTTTTTCCATCGACTAAAATCTTGTCACCATGGGAAAATTGATTGGAGGCATGAAAAATTAAGAGGGGTTATTATAGAGGGACCCTGCGTGACCCTATACCTTTAGAAAAAATATTTCTAAGTGCCACATTTTTTGAGTAACTACTTGTCAAAGTTTGTTTCCCTTTCACACTTTGATCTCTTAAGAGAAATCACTGGTGTAATGTAACCCAAAATGTTCTGGCATGCAGGGGTCCAAAACAGGACCTTTCCTAGCATAAACCCACCCATCTAGAAATGTTGGAACTTTCATCTTGGTTGCATGATTAATAGAAAAAAAATTACACCACCTTTCAACTTTACATTGCATGCATCTAACACTTTTTCTATCGATTGAAAACTTCAAGAAAATGGATTGGAGGTATGAAAAACTAAGAGAGGTTATTGTAAAAGGACCCTATAAGACCCTATATATTTAGACATAATATTTCTAACTGCCATGGTTTCAGAGTAACAACTCGTCAAAGTTTTTTTCCCTTTCACACTTTGGTCTCTTAAGAGAAATCATCAGTGCAATGTAGCCCGTAAGGTTCTAAAATGTATGCGTGTGAAGCAGGACCTTGCCTAGCATAAACCCACCCATTCAGACACATTGGAACTATCAGTTTGGTTGTATGGTGAATAGAACAAAATTACACCACCTTGTAACTTTACACTACATGCATCTAACGCTTTTTGGACATCAACTGAAAACTTGTCACCATGGGAAAATGAATTGGAGGTATGAAAAACTAAGAGGTTATTGTAGAGGGACCCTACATGAACTTGACCTTCAAATAAAATGTTTCTATATGCCACAATTTCAAAGTAACATCTCGTCAAAGTTTTCTTCCCTTTTGCACTTTGGTCTCTTAAGAGAAATCACTAGTCCAATATAGTCTGGAACATTTCAACATGCATGGGTGCGAAACAGGATCGTCGAGCTAATTAGAGAGTATGGAGAGTAGTGAGGGCTTTGGAAGAATGAGTAGTTAATGAAATTCCTTTTGTGAACACTAATAAGACATTCAAATCCATGGTTTACAAATTCTAACTATTTTATGTAAATGAAAGCTTAAATGACTTAAGTTTTTTATTAGGGTTCAAATAGGTTTTGATGGGACTTGAAACCCAGTACATAACGGTTTTGAAGGGAGCCATCAACCTATCAAAGAAAGGAAGGATGGAAAAAAGATTAAACACAAATCAACAACAACCCAACAACAGTCCAACAACAACCACTAAATGATATACATGACTACAAAAATTGCATCATACAAGCATGCAAGGGCCCAAAAACCCTTTTACAACCTGGTTTTGACTGGGACCAGAAACCCTTAGATACACAAAGAACTCACCTACATCTGCCAAGCATCAACAAACCGACTACTCATGGATGTCACCACTGAGCCAAGAAAGATAAATTGCTTAATGGTGTAAGACACCATCAAACCCCTAAGCAAAAATTCCATCACATCCAACAAGCCCACCTCAATAGGGGAGTTCAAGATCAGAATGAACCATTGAATACTAAGCCACTATTCGAACCAAGAAACCAGATCCAACTCCACCTCAACAGGAGGGAGCTCCCTTCAATTGGATAGAATGCCATGACCACCAATTCCACTACTTCCTGAAGACTCCAACACCCTCAACCTCCACCTCTATAGGAGAAATGTCCACCTCAAAAGGATCAACAACTGAGGAAGCCAGAGACAATCACCTTCCAACTCCACCTCCATAGGATCTAAGAAGAAGACCAACACATTAGTAGAACAAGCAGCCATAACATCCTTAGGAAAAGGTTGGTAAGAGACCAACACCTACAAACAACAAGCCTCAAAGGATAACCATTGAACTTGAGGGGACTCAACCCACTAGGACAAAGAGAAAAACTTAGAGTACCACCCAACTAGTAGAAAAAAATGAGAAGCTAGAGGCAAGCCATGGGGGTATCCAAAGAGTAGAGGCAGGTGAGGAGGACCAGAAAATAGAGAGATGGGCAGGGTTGCAAAACCATGAAGCACACCATCTACCCCAACAAGATATGAGAGAATGAAAACACCTACCACAAACAACCCCATCACAACCAAACCACAACCCAAACCCAGCACCAATAAAACCACCAAGAAACCTAGAGCCAAATCATGCAAGGGCTGCAAACCACAAGGGAAATAAAAAAATAGATACAGACAAGGGATGCTAGAAAATAGAGAGAGCGGTAGGAGTGAAAAACCATGAAGAACACCATCCAACCTAGGAAGGTCTGAAAGAATAAAAATTCATACCACAAACAACCCCGTCTCCAACCAACCACAAGCCACACCTAGCACCGTGAAACCCAAAGCCAAATCCATGATAGAAGAAAGCCCCAGAAAAGGAGACCCAATAGAGCAAGGCCTGAATAGAAGAAGGCACCACATGAGAAGAAGCTTGTAGTAGCCAAATCCATCACCCACATCTATCTCATCTCCATAGCTACACACCACCCAAGACCAAAACAAAGCAAAGAAAGCCTCAAAGCTATAACCTAGAGAAAGAAAAATAAAAAAAGAGAAGGGGCCAAGCAAGAAGCAATAGAACAAGGACCACTCCATAGTAATTGAAGGCAACAAAGAAGGAAAATTTAGTACAAAAACAAAAATAAAAAAAGAGTCCACACCTTGCTGCACCAACCCTCTAATTAAAACAGGGGGATCCAACCCCTAAGCACCAAACCATAAAACCCTCAGACGAACCAAGGCCAAAAGGAGAACCTCGTGCCAATAAAGATGATTGAAAAGAGATGCAACAAGGCCCAGTGGCACCAGTCTGGACCTCTCCACCCCAACATCACCAAAGCACTACCAAAAGATGGCACTAGGAATTCTCGACACCACCCACACCAACAAAACAACTCGAGCTCCCAAAGCCTCCAAAGGAGATGCCAAAAGACACGCCTCAACAGAAATGTCATCGAACTCACCGTAGAAATTGAGAAGCCATGGCTTAGCATAGGAAGAAGGCCAACAACGCCAAGGGAACCACCCACCACCATCTTCCTCCTCATCTCCAGGTATGTGCAAGATCATGATGGGCCAAAAAGTGGCGATATGATGGGTATGTGTAGGGTATGTGGCTGATGACTTTTTTGTTACCCAAAATTGATGAAATGAAAAGTGTTTTTAAAGGAGATTCTTAGCTTTCCACCAATATAAAATATTATTTACTTTGAATTTAATAAATAAATATTATTCATTTTCTATTTGAATTATGACTAAAGTCTTAATTGATAGGTTGATTGAAAAACATCTATAGCTTTCAAACGGTATCACATTTTTTGAATCTGAAACATACATTCCCATGCTTCAGACACTATAGGATTAGAAAAAGAAAAATTGAATTTCATCAAGTTTTGACCAAGTTATGTGGTTAGACATAATTTTAGTTTTATATTTTAAAGTTGTAAAATTCCTCTAATTAATTATTTACTTAAAAAAAAAAATCACAAAAAAATATGCATCACATCTAGACATGAGTCCTCTACTTATATCTGTAAAATATTATAAAAAAAATATTATCATTTTATTGTATAGGGTGGTTAGAAAGACACCTACTCTTATTTTTTCCTTGAAATTTACCATCGCATTGAAATTTCAAATTTTCACCAAATAGATTTTTATTTTTTAAATAAACCTAGTAGTTTAGAAACTACATTCAATTAGCTACAGATTCTATTCTTAAATATTTTTGAAATAATATAGATAACTTATTCAAATTTGTTCGTCAAGTTTCCTAACTCTGATTTTTTTGAATTTTTTTCCACTTAATGGCCTATTTTTTTCATGACAATCCTGCACATACCCCTGCATCATCACCATCTTCGTCACTCCCATCCTCAGATTTCAAACTATGATCTTCGCAGCAACTCTCACCCAGCATCACTTCCATCGTCAATGAGCTTAAATGACTTAGTTGTTGAAGATTATATTTTTATTTGTAGATTTTAGATAGGATACCATATAAACTTACAATTTTTTGAATGTTATACAATAGGGTAAGGGCATTAACATAGTGGAAATTTTAGAGCACAAAATTATAAATAGAATTTTATAAATATGATTTTATTTTCTACATAAGTAAAGTTGAAATGTGATAGCAAAAGGTCTAACTATGAACTGGTCATTCCCAAGTGCGAGGTGCTACTATTGCTGATCAACTTGGCCATAACCTAAATATGAATTTTACAACTGTAATTGAATGAATAGAAACACATGATTACCCTATCTTTCAAAATAATCTTAAAATATCAAGAATAAAATGAAGACAAAAAAAATACCATTATTGTAAATGATTCATCTTTTTCAAAAAAATTGAATGTACCTTGATGCTAATCTGTTATGGACCTACACAGTATATCATACTTGTTTACCCTTATTGGGAGAAACCTTCTATCTTCATGATCATTTATTGTCTATATGATCTTCATAGTTATCAATATATATATTTTTGTTACATGATGCTATCAATGATTCTTTTCGCATTACTTTCATGATCTATGTTCTTGCATGCTTTCAATTTTAGATTTCATGTAGTTTTCATAAAGTATTTTTTGTCTCTAATTTTTTCACACTTTCTATACAAATAATTTAAGGGGGAATGTATTATCACTAACACTCTTATGTTGAGATTACAAAAACCCACCTACACTCATATAGAGACTCATCACTATACCTAAATTGATCTTGACAATACTTACATGCCCACACATGAGCACAAAGCTATTGCATTAGTATCAGAGTGTAGATTATACTTACCACACAGAGTTTAAAAAAATTATATGGTCATATTAAATATTTATGGACATGTGTAAGATCATGGGGGTCAAAAAGTGGCAATGAGAAAAAAGACACGGCTTACTTTGGCAAAATGACGAAAAAAAGGTTCACTTTTTGTATGGACTTTGGGTAAAATTTGAATTTGGTTTGGTAATACCAAACCAAAACAAATATCCATTTATAATAGATATATGTTATAAATGGATATCCATTTCTCAAAATTATTTTTCATCAATTTATGTATTCAGAACAAATACCCATTTTACAAGAAAAAAAGATATCGATTTTGAAAAGAAAAACGGATATCCATTTTCAATAAGTATATTAATTAATTTTATATTTTCAAAATGGATATTATCCATTTTGAAAAGCCCAAATACAACACTTCAATAAAATGGGCATAAATTTTATGTTATTGATCAAATTTTTTATTTTTTACAAGCATTGGAAGGGTGATTCAGAGGTCTACACAATGGATAAGATGATTGTGATGTATTTATAAAAAAATAATAATTATAATCATTTTAAGTTCCTCAAGTTTTAGAATTTTAAATGCTCATAATTCTTGCATACAAAGTCTTTTTTCATGTTTTTTTTGCAATAATCATCCTAAATGACTTGAAACATTGAAGAAGTAATAAATAATGAATATTTATATTTTTTACCAAGGAAAGTAAAAAATTTACATAAATCATCATAGAATGCCTCCTTGTTTTCTTTGATCCTATGTGCACCTTTGCCCAAGTTGAACTAGGAGAACACACACACACACACACACATATATCCCTCTATCTATTTAACTATCTCTCCCTCTCTCCCCACTCTCCTTAATTTACCCTCTCTACCTAGCTCTCTCCCTTCCTCTTCTCCTCTATCTTTCC
>VDFB02154044.1:0-20636 GCA_007258455.2 Sequoia sempervirens | reverse complement strand
GACCAATGCATTAGTAGAACAAGCAGCCATAACATCCTTATGAAAAAGTTGGTAAGAGACCAACACCCACAAACAACAAGCCTCAAAGGATAACCACTGAGCTTGAGGGAGCTTAGTTTACTGGGAGAAAGAGAGAAACTTAGAGTACCACCCAACTAGTAGAAAAAAAGGAGAAGCTAGAGGTGAGCCACAGGGGTATCCAAAAAGCAGAAATAGGTGAGGAGGACTAGAAAATAGAGAGAAGGGCAGGGTTGAAAAACCATGAAGCACACCATCTAACCCAACAAGATATGAGAGAATACAAACACCTACCACAAACAACCCCATCACAACCCAACCAAAACCCACACCTAGCACCAATAAAACCACCAAGAAACCTAGAGCCAAATCATGCAAGGGTTGCAAACCACAAGGGAAATTAAAAAGTAGATACAAACAAGGGATGCCAAAAAATAGAGAGAGCGGTAGGAGTGCAAAACCATGAAGAACACCATCCAGCCCAGGAAGGTCTGAAAGAATAAAAACTCATACCACAAACAACCCCATCTCTAACCAACCACAAGCCACACCTAGCACCATGAAACCCAAAGCCAGAGCCATGATAGAAGAAATCCCCTGAAAAGGAGACCCAACAGAGCAAGGCCTGAATAGAAGAAGGCACCATGAGAAGAATCTTATAGCAACCAAATCCATCACCCACATCCATCTCATCCCCATAGCTACACATCACCCAAGAAAAAAACAAAGCAAAGAAAGCCTCGAAGCTAGAACCTAAAGAAAGAAAAATAAAAAAAGAGTAGGGGCCAAGCAGGAGGCAACAGAACAAGGACCACTCCATAGTAACTGAAGGAAACAAAGAAGGAAAATGCAGTACAACAACAAAACTCAAAAAAGAGTCCACACCTCATTGCACCAACCCTCTAATCAAAACAGGGGACTCCAACCCCCAAGCACCAAACCACAGAACCCTCAGACGAACCAAGGCCAAAAGGAGAACCTCATGCCAATAAAGAGGACAAAAAAGAGATGCAAAAAGGCCTAGTGGTACTAGTCTGAACCTCTCCACCCTGACATCACCAAAGCACCACTAGAAGATGGCACCAAGAATTCTCGACACCACCCACACCAACAAAACAACTCGAGCTCCCAAAGCCTCCAAAGGAGACGCCAAAAGCCAAGCCTCAACAGAAACATCATCGACTTCACCATAGAAATTGAGAAGCCATGGCTTAGCATAGGAAGAAGGCCAAAAATGCCAACAGAACCACCCACCACCATCTTCCTCCTCATCTGCAGGTATGTGCAGGATCATGATGGGCCAAAAAGTGGCGATATGATGGGTATGTGTAGGGTATGTGGCTGATGACTTTTTTCTTACCCAAAATTGATGAAAATAAAAGTGTTTTTAAAGGAGATTCTCATCTTTCCACCAATATAAAATATGCTTTACTTTGAATTTAATAAATAAATATTTTTCATTTTCATTTGAATTATGACTAAATTCTGATTTATTAGGCTGATTAAAACATCTATAGCTTCAAATGGCATCACATTTTTGAATCTGAAACATGCATCACATTCTATGCTTTGCATTACCATAGGATTAGGAAAAAAGAAAAAATTGAATTTCATCAAGTTTCTCAATTCAAGCATATAGTGGTTAGACATAATGAAAGTTTTAAGTATTTTTTAAAGTTGTAAAAAAAATTCTTAATTAATCATTTACTTAGAAAAAATTACAAAAAAAATGCATCAAGGACATGAGTCCTCTACTTATATCTAAAATATTATAAACAAATATTATCATTTTATTGTGGTTAGGGTGGTTAGACAGACACCTACTTCTTATTTTTCCTGAAATTTAAGTACTATTGCATTGAAATTTCAAATTTTCACCAAATAGATTTTTATTTTTTAAATAAACCTAGTAGTTTAGAAACTACATTCAATTAGCTACAGATTCTATTCTTAAATATTTTTGAAATAATATAGATAACTTATTCAAATTTGTTCGTCAAGTTTCCTAACTCTGATTTTTTTGAATTTTTTTCCACTTAATGGCCTATTTTTTTCATGACAATCCTGCACATACCCCTGCATCATCACCATCTTCGTCACTCCCATCCTCAGATTTCAAACTATGATCTTCGCAGCAACTCTCACCCAGCATCACTTCCATCGTCAATGAGCTTAAATGACTTAGTTGTTGAAGATTATATTTTTATTTGTAGATTTTAGATAGGATACCATATAAACTTACAATTTTTTGAATGTTATACAATAGGGTAAGGGCATTAACATAGTGGAAATTTTAGAGCACAAAATTATAAATAGAATTTTATAAATATGATTTTATTTTCTACATAAGTAAAGTTGAAATGTGATAGCAAAAGGTCTAACTATGAACTGGTCATTCCCAAGTGCGAGGTGCTACTATTGCTGATCAACTTGGCCATAACCTAAATATGAATTTTACAACTGTAATTGAATGAATAGAAACACATGATTACCCTATCTTTCAAAATAATCTTAAAATATCAAGAATAAAATGAAGACAAAAAAAATACCATTATTGTAAATGATTCATCTTTTTCAAAAAAATTGAATGTACCTTGATGCTAATCTGTTATGGACCTACACAGTATATCATACTTGTTTACCCTTATTGGGAGAAACCTTCTATCTTCATGATCATTTATTGTCTATATGATCTTCATAGTTATCAATATATATATTTTTGTTACATGATGCTATCAATGATTCTTTTCGCATTACTTTCATGATCTATGTTCTTGCATGCTTTCAATTTTAGATTTCATGTAGTTTTCATAAAGTATTTTTTGTCTCTAATTTTTTCACACTTTCTATACAAATAATTTAAGGGGGAATGTATTATCACTAACACTCTTATGTTGAGATTACAAAAACCCACCTACACTCATATAGAGACTCATCACTATACCTAAATTGATCTTGACAATACTTACATGCCCACACATGAGCACAAAGCTATTGCATTAGTATCAGAGTGTAGATTATACTTACCACACAGAGTTTAAAAAAATTATATGGTCATATTAAATATTTATGGACATGTGTAAGATCATGGGGGTCAAAAAGTGGCAATGAGAAAAAAGACACGGCTTACTTTGGCAAAATGACGAAAAAAAGGTTCACTTTTTGTATGGACTTTGGGTAAAATTTGAATTTGGTTTGGTAATACCAAACCAAAACAAATATCCATTTATAATAGATATATGTTATAAATGGATATCCATTTCTCAAAATTATTTTTCATCAATTTATGTATTCAGAACAAATACCCATTTTACAAGAAAAAAAGATATCGATTTTGAAAAGAAAAACGGATATCCATTTTCAATAAGTATATTAATTAATTTTATATTTTCAAAATGGATATTATCCATTTTGAAAAGCCCAAATACAACACTTCAATAAAATGGGCATAAATTTTATGTTATTGATCAAATTTTTTATTTTTTACAAGCATTGGAAGGGTGATTCAGAGGTCTACACAATGGATAAGATGATTGTGATGTATTTATAAAAAAATAATAATTATAATCATTTTAAGTTCCTCAAGTTTTAGAATTTTAAATGCTCATAATTCTTGCATACAAAGTCTTTTTTCATGTTTTTTTTGCAATAATCATCCTAAATGACTTGAAACATTGAAGAAGTAATAAATAATGAATATTTATATTTTTTACCAAGGAAAGTAAAAAATTTACATAAATCATCATAGAATGCCTCCTTGTTTTCTTTGATCCTATGTGCACCTTTGCCCAAGTTGAACTAGGAGAACACACACACACACACACACATATATCCCTCTATCTATTTAACTATCTCTCCCTCTCTCCCCACTCTCCTTAATTTACCCTCTCTACCTAGCTCTCTCCCTTCCTCTTCTCCTCTATCTTTCCTAGGTTATATATATCTACATATCTCTCCCTCTTTTTATCTATATCTCTCCATGTCTCCCTCTATCTGTATCACTCCCTATTTCTATATCTCTCTTCTTCTATCTCTTCATGTCTCTTACTCCCTCTCCCTCTCCATCCCTATATCTATTTATATAATCTCCCTCTTCATCAAGTTATCTCCATATGTCTCTCTCACTCATACACACACACACACACCTTATTTATGCCTCCATATCTCTATCTCTTTTTATATGCCCGTCTCTTAATATATCTCTCCCTATGTCTATTACTTATCTTTATCACCTCCTTTCTTTCTCACTCTTTCTCCCTCTATCTATATCTCTCTATCTCTCTCTTTATATCTATCTATATCTCATTATCTCTACCTCTCTCTCTTATTCATTATCTCTCTCTATCCCTTTCTATCCATATATTTCTCTACCTTTATCTCCATATCTCTCCATCTCTCTCCATATCCCTCTCTATCTCTCTATATCTCCCTCTATCATGATCTCTCCCACTTTCCCTCTCCCACTATATATTGATATATCTCTCCCTCTCTTATTCTATCTACCTCTCTACCTATCTCTCTCATTTTCTCTACCTCTATCTATCTATCTACAACCTCTCTATCTCTATATCCACACCATCTCTATCTATCTCCCACTCTCCCTCCCTCCTCTATCTCCCCCTCTCTATATCTCCTTTTTTATCTCTACCTCTTTATCTCTCCATCTCTATCTCTATTTATCTCTCTATCACTTTATCTTACCATATAAATCTTTCATTCTCTATATTCCTCTATATCTCTATATCTTTTCATCTCTATTAATAACTCCCTAGATCTCTATATTTCCATCTCTCCCTTTACCTATCTTTATCTATATATATTCTCTCCCTCTCCATCTATCTTCCTCTATAGTTTTCTATAGAGAGAGGGTGAGTGGAGATAGAGAAAAGTAGAGAGGGAAGGTTAAAGAGGTAGAGAGGAGAGAGAGAAGAGAGATATCTAAAGGGAGAGACATGGGGAAAGAGGGAAGGATGGAGTGAGAAGTACGTAGAGAGAGAGCCAAAGAGGGGATATAGAGAGAAGTAGAGAGGGAGGGAGGAAGGGAGAGGTAGAGATAAAGAGATAGGGTGGGAGCAATATAGGAAAAGGTAGGTAGAAAGAGAGGAGGATGGAGATGGGGGATACATACAATTGAATATATATATATATATAGAGGGAGAGGTAAGGTAGGAGGGACAAAGGGAGAGATAGTTAGAGAGAGGGAGGGTGAGGGGATATATATAGGGAAGTATAGATGGAAGGAGAAAGAGAAGTAAGGTGGGAGGGCAGAGTGATATGTAGGGAGAGAGAGTGAGGGGAGAAGGGAAAAGTAGATAGGTAAGGAGATAGGGAGGTATATAGAGAGGGAGAGGGAGAGGGAGATAGACAAGGAGAGAGATATGGAATGATGGAGAGAGGGAAGGAGAGGTAGGTAATGAGAGAGGTAGGGTGGGAGAGATAGAGGGAGAAGTAGGTAGAGAGAGAGGGTGAGTGGGAAGCTGAGAGAGAGGTAGATAAGAGAGAGTGTGAAGAGAGATATATAGAGACATCAAAAGGGAGATAGAGGGGGAATGAGGAAGGGATCTAGAGTGAGAGGTAGGTAGAAAGAAATAGAGAGGGAAGATAAAGATAAGTAGAGAGAGAGGGAGGAAGGAAGAGGTAGAGATAGAGAGGTAGGGTGGGAGGGATATATGAGAGTTAGGTAGAAAAAGATGAATATGTAGATGAGAGATAAAGAGAAGTAGAGAAAAAGATAGAGGTAATGTGGTCACCTTACATCTCTCTACCTATCTCTCTCTATCCCTCCAACCTTACCTCTCTCTATTTGTTTCTACTTATCATTATCTCCCTTATACATCTTCCTCACTATCTACATACCTCTCCCTATATCTCTCCGACCCTACCTCTCTATCTCTATCTCTCCCTTCCTCCCTCCCTCTCTACTTCTCACTATATCCCCTCTCCACTTCTCTCTACCTACCTCTCACTCTATCCCTCCCTTATTCCCCATCTCTCCCTTTATATATCTCTTTATATCTCTCTTCACGCTCTCTCTCCTCTCTACCTATTTGTCACCTTCTCTCTCTAATTCTTCCTATCTCCAATCACCATATCTCTCTACCTACTTATCCCTCTATCCCTCCCACCCTAATATCTCATTTCCTACCTCTCACTCCCTCTCTCCCTTCTCACCTCTATGTCTCTCTCTCCTTGTATCTCTCCCTCTCCCTCTCCCTCTCCCCCTCCCTCTCTCAATAACTCTCTCTCCCTTCCTCTATACTTCTCTCTATCTCCCCTCACCCTCCCCCTCTCTACTTAACTCTCATTCTATCCCTCCCATATTACCTCTCTCTCCTCTTCCCTTTATACTTCTCTATATATCCCCTCATCCTCCCTATCTCTACCTACCTCTCCTTCTATCCCTCCCACCTTACCTCTCTCTCTATCTCTACTTCTCTTTATCTCCCATCTCCATATTCCTCTCTATCAACCTATACCTCTCCCTATATCCATCCCACCATACCTATCTATCTCTACATTTACCTTCCTCCATTCCTCTAAACTTCTCTTTGTATCTCTCTTTACCTACCCCTCACTCTGGCCTCATTACCCCTCTCTATCCCTTTAGATATCTCTATATCTCATATCTCTCTCTACTCTCTACCTCTCTTACCTTCCCTCTCTAATTCCCTCTATCTTTATCTCAAATTACATTTATAATCTCTATAGGAGTGATAGGGAGAGAGAGGGAGAGAAGAGGGATAGAAAGATGGAGATATGTCTAGAGATAGATATGACTTCAAAAAGATAGAGGGGAAGAGAAAGGGAGAGAGATATGTAGAGAGATAGGTAGAGAGGGAGGGAGAGGGAGAGGGAGAGGGAGAGGGAGAATAGGTAAATATATAAAGAGGGAGAGGTGGAGAGGGAGAGAGGAAAAATAAATCCAAAAGGTACACTTTTATATTGAAAAAATTGGAAATATCAAGATGTATCAAATGTGAAAATGAAACCCTAATGTGGTTTCCAAGGATGGGTATGGAAAGTAAAATTGATTTCACAATCAAGATAATAGAGAAAAATGTAACAATATAATATTGATGAAGAATGGGACATTCAAATATTTTTTGAATATAAAATTGAGATATAAATATCATAAAAGTATTTAGATCTAAGAAACCATAGTATGAATAAGAAACCATAGAAGAAGACTAGATTGTATATGATACATTGGGTTTGCTAAAATACAAAGAGGTATTATGTCGTAGAAAAATGGCCCCTTGTCATTTTCATGGCCTTTTAGGTCTTGTTTCATGGTGTTTGATCTATTTTTCTTTGATTTTCTGATGTAATATGGCTTGAACATGCATATTTAGGTACTAAAATTTAAATAACGACATCTTGTGAAGGCATTGTGAAGTGTTGTAAAGAATTTCTACACCCTTCTAGACTCTATTCATTACAATTCACCTAAAAACTACCTTTTCATCACTAAAAAAGTCCTATTTTGAAGTGTTGTAAAGTCTTGTAACAAGATTTCATGCTTTTCTAGGCATAATTTCATTATTTATCCCTTTCTTATGCTTTATTTGACTTATTTATGCCCTTATATGCTTTAATTAAGTGTATTTTTTAATGTTAAGCCAAAAAAAAACATTAAATACAATATAATTCCTTACACCCATTTTCAGGTCCTAGGTGGGACACATTTTCCATGGGTGGCGAATGAGTTCCCCTTGGCTCCAAATTCAAAATTTTAAAAATTTTCTTTAGTTTTTTATTCAAAAACACTTGATGTTCAGCCTGTGATGAGCTATGAATGGGTTACTAAGGCACAAGATTGTATAAATAAGTGATTTTCATTCATTTTACACCCCATTCATTCAAGCATTCAAGCATCTTAAAACATCTTATCAAGAATTATTCAAGCACTTTGGAGCATCCATTGACATTACTTCAGATTTGCATCATCAAGGGTTTGGTAAGTTGATAGCATTTTCATGTTGTTAGTTTATCATTCCTTTGCATTTCATTGTTTCATTAATGGTTTGATTACCAAAAGTGGGGTTTGACCAAGGCAAACCCCTATTTCCTAACTCTCAACCATTTTTCCCCTTTGCATGTGTGTTTGCAGACTTTTGTATGCATATTTAACAAGCATTTTGGTGTTGAAGATTGTTCAACAAGTCAACTAGGTGCTTCAAGTCAAAAAAACTCTATTTCAAGCTTAGAGAAGGTTTTCTGTCTGTTTCTTGCAAAATTGATTTTAGTAGCTTGACAAGCAAATATTTCCAGATTTGGTGTTTCAGAGTTGTCTCTTGATTTCTCAAAATTTTGGGAGAGGACTGATTCACCACTGCTGGAGAATGAGTCCCACCTTTAAACTAAAAATTTGAATTTTTTCATATTTCGGATCTCGACAGTCAACAACCTGTTTTTGACACTTTTTCACTAATAGCAGGACTAATTCACCACCCTGGGTGAATGAGTCCCACTATGGAATTTCAGTAACTTCAGACAACATTCAAAACATTCTAGATTCCTCAATTCTTTCCCAGGTTCACTCTATTTCATCCCATTTCTTTCTGTTCTGCATTATTTCATCTTTTAGTTCATTGTTTGCATATCACAATGCGTTTTCTAGCATAGTTTAAATCTTAGTTTTACATTCAAATTCAATCATATAGATCACTTAATTGCATTTATTTTACTTCATTTAGCTTATAAAACATCATACATAACATAATTTGAATGAACCCTTATCTCTCTCTTTTTAGGTGAAAAACCCAAGAAGAGCTAGAGAAGTCCATAGGAACAAAAAAATCAACAGTTTAGGTATAAAGAGGGAAAAAGAGAGAGGAAATAAAGGGATAGGTAGAGACATAGGTCTATATCTTGAGAGAGAGAGATAAATAGGGAGTGAGAGGTAGGTATAGAGAGAGTGAGGGGTGAGACATACATATATAGAGAGATAGCTAGGGGGATAGGGAGAGTTGAGATTGAGTTAAGTAGAGAGGGGAGGATTGATGGAAAAAGAGGTAGAGAGATAGGTCTAGAGAGAAATATAGAGATCTAAAGAGGGACAAAGGGAGAGGGAAGGCAGGAGAGAGAGGTAGAGAGATAGGTCTAGAGCTCAAGTAGAGATAGAGTGAGAAAGATAGGTCTAAAGAGGGACAAAGAGAGAAGGAAGGAGGGAGGGATGGAGAGGTATATAGATAAGTCTAGATTTCAAAAGATTAAAAGGGAAAGGTCTAAAGAGGTAAAAATAGAGGGATGGAGGGAGGATGGGGGAGACAAGTGGAGAGACAGGTCTAGAGCTTAAGGGGAGGCATTGTGAAATATAGAGAGGTAGAGAAAGGGATAGAGAGATATGATGATTTATGAAGATTTGTTCATCTTCTTACTACAAAAAATATAAATATTTCATTATTTATTACTTTTCCTAATGTTTCAAGTATTTTGAGATGATTGGTACAAAACAATCATGAAAAAGGGACTTCGTATGTGAAAGTAGTGAGAATTTGATGTTTCAAAAATAAAATATGAAGTTAAAATAATTATACTATTTTTTATATAATATAGAAACATTACCTAGTCCATTGCTTAGATCTCTGAATGACCTTTCCAATGCCTATAAAAAATCAAAATTTTGATAAAAAACACAAACATTATGCCCATTTTACTAAAGAGGGCTTTTTGGGCTTTTCAAAATGGATATTCATTTGAATGGATATTCGTTTATCCATTTTCAAGATATGAAAATGGGTACCCGTTTCAACGAAATGGATATCCATTTCAAAATAGGTATCTATTTTAAAATGGAAATCTATTTTTTCTGTCAAAATCTGCAGCCTTGAGGTTTCCCTCAGATTTGACTTGGGATTTGGCTTGGGGTGTCATACCTGGAAAGTCAACTGCAAAAATTTGTTTAGAAAATTTCCTTAGTTTTTTGAAGTTCACCCTTGTGGCTGATGACTTTTTTTAATCTAAATTTGATGAAATGAAAAGGGTGTATTGACAAAATTGTCAGCTTTCCACCAATATGAGATATGTCTTATTTTGAATTTAATAGATAATTATTATTGATTTTCTACATGCATTATGACTAAAGTCCTAATGTATAGGTTGATTGAAAAAAATCTATAATTCTCAAATGATTTCACATTTTTTTCAATCCAAAAAATGCACCACATTCTATGCTTCTCGTACTATAGGATAAAAAAATTGAAATTTCATAATTTTTTTACGAAGTTATGGTGGTTAGAAAAATACATTTTAAACATTTTCAAAATTTCTAATAAAAAATCACAACTAAAATTATTTACTTGCAAAAAAATACAAAAAAAATGCAGCACATCGAAGCACGTGTTCTCTACTTATATTGGAAGTTTCCAAAAAAATATTTTTTTATTGTACTTAGGTTGGTTAGACATACACCTACTTCTTTATTTTTTCCTAAAAAATTTAGTACTATTGCATTGAATTTCAAATTTTCACAAAATATATTTACTTATTTCCAAAAAAGGAACTAGTAACTTAGGAACTACACTAATATAGAGACTCATCACTATACCTAAATGGATCTTGACAACACTTACACACCCACACATGAGTACAAAGCTATTTCATTAGTATTAGAGTATAGATCATACTTACAACATGGAGTTGAACAAAAATACATGGTCATATTAAATATGTCATATCAAATTGTTACACCTAAGAAGATTTTCCATTTACCACCACTAAGGGAACCACATCATGTCATTTTGACTTAATAGTGAAACAAATCAAAAGATGATGAATGTAGTTTTTATCACAACAAAGTCCACTATGTGTCATTTTAAATAGACCTACCATAAAAATTCATATAATCTACCCAATATTCACTGTATATGTGTAAAAATGTAGCAGTAAGAGGGTATATGCAAGATCATGATGGGCCAAAACGTGGGCAATATTATGGGTATTTGTAAGGTATGTGGCTGATGACTTTTTACCCAAAATTGATGTAGAAATGAAAAAGGTTTTAAGAGGAGATTCCTAACTTTCTACCAATATAAATTGTGCTTAATTTTAATTTTAATAAATAATTATTATTCATTTTCTATTAGAATTGTGATTAAAGTCTTGATCGAGTAGTCTAATTGAAAACATCTATAACTTCTTAAACAAAAGATGGGATTTTTTGAATCAAACATGTGTCACATTCTATGCTTCAAGATACTATAAGATTAAAAAAAATAAAAATTAATTTTCATGAAGTTTTGACCAAGTTAAGGTGGTCGACATAATGAAGCTTTTATACTTTTAAAAAAGTTGTAATAAAAAAATTCATAATTAATTATTTATCAAAAATTACAAAAAATATACATCACATCTAGATATGAGTCCTCTATTTATATATAAAATATTATAAAAAAATATTATTATTTTATTATGGTTAGGTGGTCGACAAACACCTTACTTCCTATATTTTCCCCGGAATTTAAGTACTAATGCGATTGAAATTTCAAATTTTCACCAAATAGATTTAATTTATTTTAATAAACTCTAGTAGTTTAAAACTACATTCAATTTTCTATAGATTCTATTCTTACATATTTCAAAATAATATAGATAACTTATTCAAATTTTTATGTCAAGTTGCCTAACACTCGGGATTTTTTTGATTTTTTGCCATTTAAGGGCCTTTTTTTCCATGATGATCCTACACATACCCAAGAAAATGAGAAAATTTAAGTTAAAGAGGGGCAGTAAGTCCTTCCTATGCCATATGAAATTTAGAACCAAAATGTAAGTAAAGGTTAAATGTGACAGTGAAAGGTCTAAATATCAATTGTAATACATTAATATCAATAACATGACTTTACAAATTCAATGTGCACACTTACAAATTAATCCAATGAACCATCTAGGTATGCTCTACTCTTTATTGTGTCAAGTGTTACCTCATGGTCAAACTCATGCACCTTCCACAAGTTCTTGTTCAAAAGTATACCCCAATATTGTATCAAATGAACATTGGATACCACGACAAGGTTTGAGTAATGAAGAATATTTCGATGCATGTTAAAGTCCTGAAAGAACCAAAAATTAACACTCTTAATTGGGTACCCTCTAAGCCATGTTCTAGTAACAACCACTGAGCCTATAGGGTATTTGATGTTTTCCCCATCTGTAACTAGGGCCTCCAATTTTTTTTTGGCCTCAACACAATGACACAAGTAATAATCTCTTCCCTCTTCATTGTCTTCATTTTTAATAAATGCATTAATATGACTTGCATTGATATGTGTAGAAAATTAGATGAATTTAGTCAACATTACAAAAACACTACAAAGTAAGATAACATTAGGAATTTCAAAAACTGTGCAAGTAGATATATTACCTAGTTGAACTAGATTTGATATGTGATCAAATTCAACCAATGATTCCATTTTTGTTAGTTCTAATGTCGTCAGGAGCCAATACATGTCAAGTGGGCTTAGATATCTTAGATATCTTAACCACCATTTTTCAACCCACTCCTTCGACTCGTACTCATTCTAGGCTTGAATTGTACATGAAGAATAGAAAAATGCCATCTTTTGTGTATGGATACTCCATGAATCTGCATTAGAGCTTTTGAAAGAGTGTAGGTCACTTGATCCTATTAGTGTACAACAATCCTCATATTGTGCAATGTTAGTATCACCTATCAACCAAAACATCTATGAATTGAAGACTTACCTTCATTACCTAGACCCATCAAAGCATTACACTGCTCAATGATTTATTTTGCATCTGTCAACTTTACATTGTATTTATACTTTAACTCTTCTAGTGCTATGGTTCTTTTGATACATAATCCTACACCATCATGCTCCCCCTTTCCATGCCCAACCTCAAAATTTTTTGAAAAATGTTGAACACCAATAATATTATGCATCCTACTCAAACAATTGAACATCCATGACTTCTTGAATTATGATGCACAATTATCAGACCATATGATATGCCCCTTCTAGAAAAATCATGGTAGAACACCTAAAATCAATTTTGCACAAACTCTGTAGAATGTGTGTGAACATCATTGATATAAAAATGATACTCCCTTATGATATTTTTATCATCTTTTGTACTGTCATTAGCATGAATGAACATTTTCTATGTGCACAAATATAGCAACCTGTGTGGAGTTGTAATACTATGATTACATCTCACGTTGTGGCTGTAGACTATAGTTCTCTACAAATTCGATGACTGGAACAATGCTACCAAGTGGAAATATGTCCTTGAATAAATTTATTTGAAAGTCCAATCATCGAGCTCTATGGGTATGCCTTGCATAATCATACACTATACTTTCACAAAATTTAGACATAAAATGATACAATGGAATCTCTTGAATAAACAAATCACACCTTTTTGCTTCTTTACCATCTTATACTTACTAAATTCTACTAGTTCATTTCCAACCACATGTGTACTTTCCATATGTTCACATATTGGCATACATTGCAAGCCATCACAATGTTGACATATGCCATCCAGTATAATTTTCTGTAGAATAATTGACCTTCCTCTCTTTCACATAAAATTGTTGATATGAAGTCTCTTGAAGATGTAGGTCGGGAATGTATGCCACATTCCTGCAAAACATTGTTAGTATGTAAATTTAAACATATAGACCAATAAACATCAAAATGGTTAGAAAAGTCAATATGTACTCTACAACAATAGGTAGTGCATTTGTGATAAAACTCAATATGTACTCTACAACAATAGGTAGTGGATTTGTGATTTATTTTGACATAAAAAGGCTTTAGCATTTCAAAATATCTTTGAAATTTTTTAACTTGAGGATACATCTCTAGAAATTTACCAAAGAATTGTGTTTGAGTCATATCCAAAAATTCTTTGAATGTGGCTCATGGTTTTGACTACCAATTCTCATTCTTACCACACCCCTTTGATTTGGAGATACCCTTGTGTTATGCTTCCAAAACTCTTCAATTAGTGATCTCAATGCTAAAAAATTGGTTTATCTTTTTATGGTAGTCTCTCTGAGAATGCCCATTATTCATTGTCATCGGTGTCCTCAATTCTTTGGCTCTTTCCAATAGCTCTCAATAATTTTTTTCTATTTATTCTCAATGCTTGACTTGTCTTTCTAATGAGAAAATATTTCTTTGTTTCATTACTTACTATTGTTGATGTAATGACACGTCATGTGACATTACTATCTTTGGTGCATGAATTGTTACCCACACTATCATATGCACTCATTAGATTATTCACAATAGATTTGTTATTTAAAGCTTCCAATGTTCTCAACCCAAGAATCTTCATAATGGACCTATACTTTAGATTTCTCATCATTTCAACAAATATTTGGAATCTTCTAGTTTCATTTAATTTTTCAAAGAACACTCTCCAAATATTATTAGAATATCTTCTACAAGTACATTTTGAAATCTTCTTCCATCAGGTGCAAAATATTCTCATCAATATCAATCAAAAACTTGGGATTTCTACGCAAAATTCTAGGAGGTGTTCTCAAAGGTAGATTTTCTTCAACATTGGGAATTTCATCAATATTTAAATGATATGGGATAGATGGCATACCTTTGATTAGAGATGGAATATATGACATACCTTGAGGTTGAGATGGGAAAGATGGCCTAACTCCTTCTTCACATGTGAGTGATGGTGTAATTTCAACTTGAGATGTTGTAGATGGTGTCCCTCCATCTTGACTTGCGGTAAAGGATGTGTCTCCAAATATGAGATTCAAATATATCATTGTACAAAGATTTTTCATTCATTCCCTTTGTGCCACCAATACCATATATCTCTGATTGATGGTTCATGTTCCTCTTCAATTGGCATGTCTTCTTCTATCATGTCCAATTTCCTCTTCTCATGAAGTTTCCTCACATGTTCTATTTTCTTTGTATTCTTAGCTTCTTGCTCATCATGTGTTGGTTTAATCCTTGATCGTTTCCTTTGAATGATGAAGAATTATATATGTAGCATGAAAAAGAGATAAATATTAGTTCCACCATAGTACTATAGAGTAAATAAATAACTGGGTATGTACAGGATCATGATGGGCCAAAAAGTGGTGATATGATGGGTATGTGTAGGGTATGTGGCTGATGACTTTTTTTTACCCAAAATTGATGAAATGAAAAAGGGTTTTTAAAGGAGATTCTCACCTTTCCACCAATATAGATTATGCTTTGCTTTGAATTTAATAAATAATTATTATTCATTGTCTATTTGAATTACGACTAAAGTCATGATTGATAGGTTGATTGAAAAACATCTGTAGCTTTCAAAAAGTATCACATTTTTTGTATCCAAAACATGTGTCACATTCTATGCTTCGCATAATATAGGATTAAAAAATGAAAAAAATGAATTTCATGAAGTTTTGACCAAGTTAAGGTGGTCAAGACATACAAATTTTTATATTTTTTAAAAGTTGTAATAAAAAATCATAATTAATTATTTACTTGAAAAAAAAATTACAAAAAAAATGCATCACATTGGTATTGATCCTATACTTATATCCAAAATATTATAAAAATATTATCATTTTATTGTGGTTAGGGTGGTCGAAAGACACCTACTATTTTTTTCCCTAAAATTTAAGTACTCTTGCATTGAAATTTCAAATTTTCACCAAATAGATTTTATTTATTTTAAATAAACCTAGTATTTCAGAAACTACATTCAATTTGCTACAGATTCTATTCTTACATATTTTTGAAATAATATAGATAACTTATTCAAATTTTTATGTCAAGTTACCTAACTCTGATTTTTCTGAATTTTTCGCCACTTAAGGGCCTATTTTTTCCATGATGATCCTACACATACCTAACTTATACAAATTTGAAAATTTTCATGAAATTACAATACAAACAATATGATAGTCCAAAATAGGCATGAGGAGGGGCAGAAAAGGGCATGAAGAGGGAAGCAAAGAGCATGAGGATATTGATCAAACCAAAACAAGATCAAACCATCAAACCAACATAAAAGGTTTGGGTATTGATAAATTTTGAAAAAAACCAAAAATGTCCATTATCTTTGAAAAATGGGGTTCTCAAGGCATATAAGTTAAAAACATTTCCAAACATAAAGGAGAAATTAAAAAATATAGAGGACAAGGAAAAAAAGTCTATCTAGGTCCACTAGTCATGCCATGTCCTTATATGGCTTTGGAACCTTGGGCCAAACTATTTGGAGGCTTGGTTGTCACACTCATTTATCTTTTCATTTTGATGTAGGGTAACCCCAAGTATGAAACATTTTTGCTAATACTATAAGAGTCATTAATAGGTTTTTTTATGGTTCCCAATGTCATGTCACATTATGGCTCTATTTATCAAATCTATTTCATATGATGTGTAATTTGCTCATTATATTTCTTTGCAACATCATAGTAATACAAATATTCAAAACAATAACATTGACCCTAAAAATACTAAGAAACCTTCAAATTCAATTGGGTGCACCCATATTGGAGGAGAGTTTGACTTTAGTTTGGGAAAGTTTAATGCAAATTAATTTTTATTTTGAGGAATTTTTGGACATTTACCAACATTTTGAATGGTTCATCCTTCATATTTAGCTTTCCAAGACTTCATTAATCCCATCTTCCATCTCATATTGTTGTTTCTTATCATCATAAGGCATTACCAAATCAAATTTGAGAAATTGTGGGGCATTGCACAACCTTTGTGGCATGTTTCCTTTCATCTCTCACCACCAAACTTGATAAATATTCACCATATGAGATTCCTAGAACATATGGTAGTTATACATTCACTGTTTCCAAACAAAACTTGAATATTGTAGGTCTGAAAATGTGCATATCAGTCAATTTAAGCTGCTCCAACAAGTAGTAAATCAAATAAAGATATTTTGAAGGTGATAAATTGGTCTCTAATTTAGATACATGCAATTTCAATACCCTAAGGCTTCTTTTTTGAATATTTATTGGAATTTGAGGATTTATTCACTTATTTCCAATCCTATCAGCATTTTTATTTTATGTTTGTGAGCATTGACTACTCAAATCTTAGTGTAATTTCATATAAAAGGATGTTAAGATGGTTGCACATTTCATATCAGACCTTAACCAACATTTTCATTTGGATTATTTGTTATTTATAAGTGAATTTGGCTAGTTTGGGGTGAAGTTGAAGTTGTTTCCCAACCATAGAGGGTTTGAAAACAAGTTTCCAATGATTAGTTTCATTTTGAAGTTGACGTGAACCCCATAAGTTTGACAAAATTGAAGTGTGTGGCATGATTTCACAATAATCATGGAAAAATTACAAATGAAGCATAAAGCACTTCAAATTTTATAGGATACATTGAATATGCATTTGAACAAAATCTAATCTAATCCCTTAAAAAAATCTATTGCATTTGATTAAGGCTATGTATGTTGAGCACTCATAATTTTGAATACTTAGCAAAATCTAATCGCAAAATCAACATGATAACAAAATAAAAAGCATTGTATTAAGCATGTGTGATAAGAAGTGATAAAGAAACATAAGAGAATGAAGGAAAATGTAAAGAACATGTATAAATACTTGACATACCTTAAAAATGGAGATTCGATTGGAGAAACTGTAAAGTACTAAGTTCTAATATCCAATAATTTTTTTATAAAAATTCTATAATTAAATTAAGTATTCTAACTTTAAAATATTTATTTCATCAACAATTGTCTTGATAAGTTTGTTGTTTTACATTCTTTCCAAAGATTTAATACATGATTGTTGATTTACAAAGTCTGACTTGGCATAGTAGCCATCTAGTCATCAGTAAGATACATCCAAAGAACATATGATAACAATAAAAAAATGCCAGAATCCTTGTAGGTCCAAATAAGCATCCACCCCACAACTGAGGGACAAGAATGTGATCCAGTCACTTTTTCTGCCCAACCATGAAGCTATGCTTTCCCAGAGAGTTCTTGAAATGAAGAACCACCGACCTTGTATAGGATACTTAGCAAAAAGATATCGATGAAAAGTTGGAATCTTGGTGTGTGCCTAACATAACTACATGAACTTCTATCCACTAGAACATGCAAGGTTAAAAACTAGGATGTGGCAGTGAGCTAATAAAAAAATTCCATCTATTTTAATTATTGTAAAGCTTGGCCAAGCATATGCCATATACAACAATAAATGTAGATATGGAAAAATTAGAATCTAAGTGATAAGGAGGGGTTGGATGGAACAATCACTGTTCCATGCTTTGGATCTCGATAGGAAAACCCCCATGGTGTCGCACTCCACCACCTTAACCTATAGGACCCTCTCTCTTTTGCTTAGCACCAAGTTCCCCACTGGTTCACCTTGCCAACCCAACTATCAAGTCCAAGCCCCACCAACCAAGCCAACCTTAATGCAATGCTTCAACTCTTCCTTAGCCTTTAATCTGCCCTAAAGACTAACAATACCTCAACACTCAATTAGATCGTTGCAGGGGTGTAGATATGTCTCCAATAGCTTCAAACCATCCTCCTAGGGTTCTTGAAGGTTCACCAAAATCCACCTTTTCATCACTTTCACCAAACCCTCATCTAGGGTTAAAAAGGCTACTAGTCCATGAGCCCCAATTAGGTCTCCATCTCCAAGAGATCAGGTCTGTTCTTCTAAGTTCTCCAAAGCACCACCAATTTTTCCTTGAGATTCTTAGAGCCTATGCCCGCCTCTCAAATATTTTTGGAGTCTTAAGACTCATCTGTCCGTACACAGTCATAACCCTCCATTTAGCAATTTAGGCCTTTTCAAGGCCATTTCCTGACCACTCAGCAAACTATTAGTTTATTTCAACCACCAAATGGACTGATGAAGCCTCCTCCATGCCAAGTCTTTGCAAGGAATTTATCTACCTCTCCACACCTAGCCTTGATAGGGAAAGGTCACCCCTGCAAACCAAGTGCTTTGCACTACCTGTCTTTCCTAGCCGGGCACTGTCAAGCTCGCATAGGAGAAGACTTTCTCCATGATTCCTTGACTCCTACAGACTCCTAACCCTAACCTATTTATAGACATGGAGCCTAGCCACATTCCCCACAAGCCTGTACACTAGGTACAGTGGAAATGTGAGCTAAAACCCCATTTTTCACAGTCTGCCAGTCAAAATAGCAACTAAAGAAAGAACAAAATAATTACAAGATAGCTTGAAACGAATAACCTAACTATCTACTGTTCCAAATAATGCTTGAAAGAAAATTTCACTACATCCTACTCTATTCAAAGTGCCATGATCAACCCATTAACATATTAATTCAAACAAAAAAATAGGAAATGCACACTAAAATATCACTGCTTTCTTGATTTCAAAACTAAATACAAACTCGAATGCTTCCAACCTTGTTTTCAAGTTGAGGCACACCTTATAAAGGTTTCTAAAATAGTTAAGCTCGCTCCTAACTGCTCCTTGGCCGCTTGTGAAGTCCAACATGCCTTATTTGCAAAATTTAAGAGAATCTAACACCTAGAAAGGTCTACTAAGGTCTTTAAATCATCCTTGTAGACAAACCTCAACCTAACAAATGGTCAACATGACCTTAACCAACACAATACCTGATCCCAAATGTCTCTAAGGCACAAAATCAAAGAGGTAGGAGGAGATTGCTACATTTGGCTTAAACAAATTTCCAAATCATGACCTTCTAATCAACTTTCCTAGGTGAACTATGGGGTGCTCCTACACCATTCTTCCCCCTCTCTGCACAAACACTAAGGAATGTGAGGAGAGATCAGTGACACATCAATGCCCTGCTTCTTGAACTGAGCTTCCTCTACCCATGTAGCCTCAGATTCATGTTTGTTCTTCCATTTGATAAGATGCTCCATGTACACCTTATGTCTTGTAGATTTCTTCACTCTTGACTCCAAGATCCTCTCTACTTGTAGCTTGTCTGGAGTAGGTAAGGCTATGTTGCTTACATCCTTGAAGATCTCCCTACTATTCTGATCTAAGTCATTGACTGATCCCTTATATCTGATCAAATCAGCTACATTGAACACTGGAGAGATGCCTAAATTTGTAGGTAGTTCCACCTTGTAGGCATTCTTCCCATATTTGGCTAATGCCTTGCATGGTCCCACTCTTTTCATCTGCAATTTGGTTGATGTACCCTTCTACAACCTGGATTTGTTGAGGTGGACCATGACATAGTCTCCTACTGCAAATTGCAAATCTTTTCTTGACAAATCTACCTTATCCTTCAACTTTTGTGTAGCCTCGGTGATTGTCTTCTTTACCTACTCCTGAATCTCTTTCATGGTCTGAGTGAAGTCCTCTGCATGTCCACTCCTATGCTCCATAGCTCCAAGATCCCTGAGCTCACATATTCCTCTTGGGTGCATCCCATACAGTATTTCAAAAGGACTCTTCCCTGTGGTCCGGTTCACACTGTCATTGTATGCATACTCAGCCTGTGATATGACCAAGTCCCATGTCTATCCATACTCCTTGGTTAGGCACCTTAGAAGGTTACCTAACACCCTATTAACCACCTCTGTTTTCCCATCGGTCTGAGGATGGTAAGCTGATCCAAAAGACAGATTGGTACCTAATCTGCTCCATAGAGTCTTCCAAAAATGACTCATAAA
>VDFB02154043.1:0-17159 GCA_007258455.2 Sequoia sempervirens | reverse complement strand
TATCATTTCTTCCATCTTGTTCATGCATGATTGAAATTTTTCATCAAGGACCGTTCCTTCTTGAAGTGTACTGGAATCGCTTCCTTCTTCATGTTTTCCCCCTTGGATGAATGAACGTTGGAAATTTCTCATACCATCTCTACTTTTAGCTAAGTCCTCCATTCCTAGTTCTTGATGATCTTCAATAACTTGCAATTCTATATATTCATTTATTTTCGTATGCTAACAATTGCCTTGGGTGGTTCCTCTTGCTTGGATGTATTCCATTGCTTCTTTGATCTTTACTCCAATGGCCTCTTGTTCTAGTGTGATGTAGGAACAATATTCATCTGCTTGATCCCCAAGCTCGACCACATTATACTGTTGTGACTTATTCTCCCTATTGTTGGATTTGGTGCTAAAAATGTTTGTTTGACATATTCAATCCACGCTTTGTCCTTGAAGAATCCATATGGTAGGCCTGCTAATCTGAGGTGACATCTGGCATAGTTGATGGCCTCTTCACATGATGTGCAAGTGAACTCTGGATGAGGTGCATTGTCAATCCGACACCAATGAGGGAGAAAAACATCTTTCAAGCGAACATTACCTAGTTCCATCTAACTTTGTATTCTAAGTGTGAACTTTGTGAAGGCCTCATATATAACTTCCAGAATGCTATAATCATCAGGTTCTATGTCCAACACTCCTAAATTGGGAACATCCCAAAAGAAAAATTTCCCTTGGAGAACAAGCTCTATCCTTAACAAGAATGTCAAGCAATTCATTTCATCATGTTTGGTCGTTTCATGAATCTAACATCTTCTTGGAAAAGTTAACTGAGACAAATTCCTAGGATGCAACTGTGCATTAAAATTTTTCTGAATCTGAGTGATATCCACAAGGAGATTGTCCTGACAGTAAGAAATATAGAACGAATGACCATCCATTGAGAAATTTCTTTGCTGATTTTTCATTTTATTTGGAATTTTTTCAATTTTTCACTTTTTTTGGATTTTTTTGATATAAAAGAGATCTAACATATCTCTAATTTGGAATTTCAAAGTTCATACTAGTTCCGTCTAGCTAAATTTATCCACTTGTGAAAATAAACAACCTAATGTTCAAGCCCTCCTTCTAGTGCCAATTCATGTTGATGCATGTTTTGTGACACACCAAACATCAGAATAAAATGCCCAAAGACACCCTATCCTCTCTTGAAAAACTACCGCATATGCTAAGATTGTGAGAAGATCATATGGCGATTCCAAGGTTCCTTATGCCAGGTCTTGACATGTGGATAAGCTCAATGGTCATTGTGATATGTTGGTAACACAAAGGGACTTATGCTAGGCTTGTTCAATTCATAATGAAGGTATAGACAATGAAGGTCTATTGTTGGGGTCCTGGATCAAACAAACTAAAAAAAGGAGATAGGGTTTACAAGTTCTAATCTACTCCCTAAGAATTCAAGAGACAGTATTAACTTGGTGAAACCAATAACCACGCTTTGCTTCGCCATGCTCAACGACAACTACACAAAGTGGGTGCAATCTTCAAGGGAGTGTGCTTATGATTTTCACGTCATGAATAACTACCATCGAATTGAACAATATTTATCCAGACAAAAGTTAAGCATCCACAAAGTAAGCTCATACTAACTTTACGCATTGAACAAAAATCATCCATTCAAAGAAAGTATGAGCAAAAGTTTCACCATAATCAATAGTTATCAGATCTTGCATTCATCTAACATACATGAAATAAAAATCTAAAATATGATGAGGGATAAGAACCATGCAAACTCCAAAATAAGAGAAGTAATCACCATCAAAACAATGCATGTATTACTTATTACTTTGGCAGTCGTACGCTACAATTACTTATCTCAACATGTTTTGCAACATGCTCCCATGCTTGACAAATGAGGGGTGAGCTCAATTTATAGGCTCCCCAATTACAATTCAATGGCCAAGATTGATTTAGGATCAACGACCAAGATTAAAAATAAAACCCTAATTAGGGTTCGCTACAACTAACTACCCCTTGACCAATGAGAAAATTACATTCAAGGACACTTGTCCTTTTTACTAAATATGAACCAACAAATAAAATAGAAAGTTGTTGCATGTTAATTTGGAACAATTTGATTGGTTGGAGGATGATGAAGTGCCACCTCAGCGTGCTAGATGTCTTCCTTGGTCACTTTTTTTTTCTACCATGTGCTTGCCTTAAAATATTTTCTTTGCCAACGACTCTATCCTAAGTTGTGCTTGTTCTTTCCTAGCTTTGATCTTTGGATCTCCTTTGAGACTTTGATCTCTTCTTCTCACCTATATTGGAGGTCTCGCCTTGGAGCACATGTTTAGACTAGAAGTTATTAAGCCTTTCTTTCCAAATTGCTCTGAAATTCCTTCAAGTTCCTTGAATTTGGAGAAGAATGCCTCTATTCTTTCACCACAATGGAGGAAATTGGAATTTTCTCTGTGAAGTATTTCCCATACTTAGCCAAATTTTGGCTATTCGAGTTCATTTTGTAATACCTTCATGTGGACCATTCAACATTTAGCCAAGATTTTGGCTTACACACAGGGATGCTCACAACTTTGTTCCCGTGGACCCCTCCCTCCACCTCCTAATCCTCTGGTGCCATGCAGGACGCAACCCAACCCCTTGTGACAAAATGACTTTATCCACCCCTGCCCTCTCCCTCCTCATCCCCCTCTCCAAACACCCCAGCCTCAATCTCCTCTCCACTGCCCGACCCTGGCACGCCTGGACACTTCCTCCTCCTAATCAATTTGACTCTATGAGGTTTGAGATGCTATGTTTCAGCCAAACTTCTTATGATGCTGCCTCTGGGAGATATTCCAGCACTGGACTCCAAGGTTGGACTTTGTGAGGATTGTGTCGTTCATCAATTGAGTAAGGTCGGACTTTGTCTTGTCTTTTCCATCTTTTTTAAATGTCGAGGTAGGACTTTCCTCTTGTCTCGCCATTCTTTTCTCAAGCCTGGGTAGACTTCAAGAAGTTCTTGCCATATTTCTTGTTATCCTATGGCAAAATTTGCACTTTCTTTTCCATATGATGGGGCGGACTTGGAGGCTTGTTTGACAAACTCCTTTAACATGGTGGATTTTCTTTGAGCCTTGATACATCCATCTCTCCTTCCAAGCGGAATTTACATTCTTCATGCCATATTATCTTCTAAGCGGACTTGCTTCAGCCTTAGACACTTAACCAAAATTTTAATGTTTTACTCTCCAAGGTCTCCATACTTAGCCAAATTTTGAGCCTTTCTTAGTTGGGCGGACTTTGAAGACCCTTCTTTCCACTCTATCTCCAAATGTTGACTTCCTTGTTGGCTTTCCATTCATTTTTCTAAGTGTTGGCAGACTTAAGTGATGCCTTTCCAAGGCATGGGCGGACTAGGCTTAATCTTATGCCTTGTGGATGGGGTGGACTTTCTCTAGGATCAAGCCATAACATATTCCTTCATGGGGAGGACGTGGAAAGGTGTCAAGCCATCTCATATTTTAGCTTGGGCGGACTTGGAAAGGTGTTAAGACATCTCCAAGGGCTGACTTCTCCAGTGTCCATGCCATTGTCTTCATCTTCCTATGGCGGACTTGTCCATTGCTCATGTCATGTCTTGTGCCATGATTCATCCTTGGTGGGTAGACTTGGCAAGGTCTTAAGCCATCTCTTTGGGCGAACTTGTCACAAGTTGATGTCGTTATCAACACTTAGGCAATTTTCTAGCCTTCATCTAGTTCATCTAAAATTTCTCACTTATTTCCACTTTCGGGGGTCTTCTGAAGATGACAATGTTGAAACCATGTCCCAAGAACCTTCCAAAAATAGAAATCTTCCTAAAATAGAAACTTTCTAAAGAGAATCCTTCTAAAATTAAATTCCAGTAGGGAAGTCTAAATAGGGTTGGGGTGCAAAATAAAAGTCTCAAAGAAGTGAGGGAACCCCAGGAGGCCGTAACTGACCTCAAAATGTGACAGTATGCATCCCCGGCCTTCCAGCCCTCCCAAGCATCTTGAATGCCTGTCCACCTGCCCCTCAAATTCTTCACTTAGCTCGGGTGACCCTTTAAAAACTCTAACTTCAAATTGTAAAAGAAACATGGTGATTAGCAGTTGCGACGCCAGGGCAAAAAACTCAAAAGCAAAAACAAAGGGTCCCCATTTGCAATGGGGCGATGTGTGAAAAGGTCACAACAGGAGGTCAATGGGACCCCCCACTAGACAGGCCCATAGACCAAAGTGTGCAAAAAGACAAAATTTGAAAAACCAAAGCGCATGCAAGCAACAATGAATTGCAAATTGACAATATTATCACAAAATGGATCATTGTTTATACAAGAATTTATTTAAATTATTAATTTTTAACACTTTTATGTTTAATTGAAGTTCTTCCCTAATTACTAATAAGATCTTAATAATTAAACAAAAATTTTGCATCTTTAAATTTCTGACCTTAGGGTTTAAATATTTATACTGTTGCATTGCATTTGATGCTTGCAGTAAGCAGGTTTTAGGGAATTGTAATTGCTACCACCTATCCTTGATGGGAAATCTGGCAGATTCACATGGAAATGTCCTCATCAAGGCACAACCTACGCAACAACCCACACGCCCACCGCACTGCCCTACCATCATCTCACAAACACATCCACCCATGTCATTACTATCTCTACTCCTATCAATACCAAAACCCTAAGATTTCAAAAATAACTTTACAACATTTAAAAAAAAAACCACTTAATAGATTTCATATATTTAAAAATAACTTAATACACAAATCAAAATTTCACATCATTTTACCAATTCTAATTTATTTATCTTCTCACTTTAGAACTTTTTAAATAGAAAAAAACTTATATTAATAAAATTCAAAGCTATCTAAAAGATATTTAACAATCATTATTTATAAATTCAGCACTTAAAAAGTATCAATTCAAATTATCTACATATTCAATACATAAAGATTTATTTATAAATTGAATATTAGAAAACACAAAATATTCTATGGTTTATGCATATAATAGTGAGATGAATACTTTCCCATATTTGGAGTTGTTTTTAGCGCCTTGGTATTTTACTCTTGTGCTTGGCATCATATAGCAAACCAAAAGAAGCACAAATGAAATCTAGTAAGAATATTTTCTAACTTTGTGAAGTGGGTCTCATAAGAATGATGACGTGGCCCCAACATAGGGTTTTGTTTCATGATGAGAAATTGATCCTTATGTTGAAAATACCTTCCCTCCTAGCAAAGAATAAAGTCCACGGACCTCATGTTCCCTTGGGGCCATTTCATACTACATAAATTTCAATGCTTTCTCAATTTTATTGTTTGGATATACTCAATTTCATTATCACCATGGAGCCCTCACAACATGAGTGCCACACTAATCAACAAGCTCATATGATTCAAAGAAGTTTCTATTTAGTATCATCATGATTGGACTTAAAATTAATTATCACAAGCACATTATTCAATTCTTTAAAAGAATTTATCTGGAAGGCTAGAGTGGACTAACATTGTCATAGGGTTATCATCTAAGATATAATGAAACATGTATATATTGTTTTAGAAAAATGGATGTTATTATGATAAGATCTTTGAAGAATTTTTTAAAAAATTATAAGATATAATTTCAAACAAATTTTATGGTCATTTATCCAAATTTTTGAGAGGATACTATATAAAAGTATAATATTAATTATCTTAATTCTACTATGTTCAAATGACTTTATATGATGGTTTAGATTCATCAACTTAAAATAAATGATAATGGATTTTAAAATATACTTTGGAAGGTATAATGCAATGCCATATCATCTCAAAGTGGGAGAAATGGATGTTATTATGACAAGATCTTTGAAGAATTTCAAAAGAAATTACAAGATATAAATTCAAACAAATTTAATGGTCATTTATCTATATTTTTGAGAGGATATTATATAAAAGTATAATATTAATTATCTTAATTCTATTAGGCTGAAGTGACTTTATGATGGTTTAGATTCACCAACTTAAGATCAATGATAATGGATTTTAAAATATACTTTGGAAGTGACTTTTAGGGATATATTTACGAAAAGGGTCCTAAATATTTTTATTAAATCTCCATGAATCTCAATTCATTTTCCTAATTTTATGGTGAATCTTACACTTTGAAAAAAAGGGTTAAGTTGTTGCAAAGATATTGAATAAAAGAACAAAAAGGAAAGAGAAAAAATAAAATCCTTATAGTAATAATACTCACAACACATAATTAGACAAGAAAGAGGATACAAAGATTGAGGAGGAATTGAGGCAACAAGAGTAATAGAAGAAATAACAATTAGAAAATAGATAAAAACTACAAATAATTACTAAGACATTTTCTATTAGATCAACAATGATAGAAAATAGTAATTAATAATAATCATTAATTGAGCAAATTCATATTATTTGATAGAATAAGAGGTTAACATCACTGAGTTTTAGTGATTGAAAGGGAAAATTAATTAATCAGAGTGTTATTTAGAGTGGCATGATCCCACAGCCAAGAGATTAATGACCAAAGAAAATGAGAGTATCAATGCAACATATTATAAAATATGGAGTATATTAAGGTTGTCATTTGTTCTTCCTCACCAAATAATGTTATTGTGGAAATGCAATGTTTTTTTTAATCATTGTGAGTTATAATTTATTCAGCCAAAATAAATTTAATGAAGGGAATGTTAGAATATAGAATTCATTTTAGGTTTTTAATGTACGCTGATAATAGGCTAAATTGACCTATATGTACCATGTCCTATCGTTTCAAGGTTAAAATGAGGTTAAAGGCTAGCTAAATTCATCTAATAAATGTGTTTAATAATGCATAGACTTGGATTGTTACTTGAATCCATTGGAATAACAAAATGGACCTATGCACATATGCTCTTTCACCAATAGTAATTATAAATGAGTCTAAAAACATTCCAAAGAAATATATAATTTAAAGTTTTCAATTATTATAACATAATTATTAATGAATTAGTAGTATTATATGGAGTTTATGAATTATGAAAGCAATTAAATTTTGAATTTTAGCATTTATTAATTTGTTCAACTCATGCAAACTCTTGATCAAATTCTAATGTTGTGTATAAAGGATTTTAGAATGTATATGATGAATGTCTTATCAATATTATCATATAGATATTTGAAATTTTCCTATATTTTAAAAAAATTCCCTATTTTTTAAATAGTTGTCCCTTATCATCCCCTAGAAAAAATACCAAGACAGGGGAAAAACAAAAGATGAATCATGAAGAAAAGATTTGAAGAAAATTTAACAAAGGAAAGGATAAAAGATGGTACATTTCTTAAATTCCTTCTCAACCTCCTTTCTAGGATTCACCTATCATCTATTCTCCCTAGCCTTTGGCACATTTTTCTCTCCTACCTTCCCCCTCCCTCTTCAATCTAGTTGTCTTAGACATTCTCATATTTTTTTAATTGGATGTGGTTCCTTTTCTTGACATATCTTTTGATGCTTTACTTTTGTTAGTTGTTCTACTTGTCTCCTCATTTAGTTTATTTTCCACTCTTCAATCCCTCAAGCTCTTTGTTCTTCTTCCATCAAGGTTTTATTTTGTTTTTCTTATGTGATAATTTAGAGTTTATTTTTTAGTTTTGTATATTTTATTAAAAAAAATTATTGTCTTCAATATTAATTTATGTACCAAAATGATTCTTATTCCATTTTTCTTTATTAATATTTAATTGTATTTGTATTTATTGTTATACAAATTCATCTTTTAGTATATATAAGTTAATCCTCAATTTTATTTTATTTTATTTTAAATAAACAATATCTCTTTTCTAGCTAGTATGATTATTATTGTTAATATTAAATCTTTATTTATTGAGTTATGATTATTTTATTTTATCTTTCAATCACTAAAACTTAATGGTGTTAACACTCGGGTATTTTTATTAAATAAAAATGAATGCTTAATTTACAAAATTAATAATTACTATTTTCTATCAATATTGATCTAATATAAAATGTCTTAGTAATTATATTTAGTTTTTATGATCTATTTTTTAGTTCTTATTTCTTATATTACTCTTCATTATCCTGATCCCCATTACTCCTCGTATCCTCTTTCTTGTCCAATTATATGTTGTAAGAATTATTAATTTATAAATTTAATGCCTTCTCTTTTATTTAATATATGTGTGTAATGCCCCGCCACGTAACCCTAAAGGATGATGCAAACACAACATAAGTGTAGCAATTTAAAAAAAAGAAGTGTAATAATAACATGTAATGTGAACTACACTTAACACATACATCCTCAAAGGTATGCGGCAATGCTTACATTCAAATCCCAATATACAAAAATAAACTAATCCATAGCATATAAATTTAAACTCATGAAATAAAGAACATACATCCAAAGCATTAAACTCATCTCATAAGATATAAAGTATATTAAAGAGTCATCCATAGATTGCATTCATTCCATAAAGCAGTTACAAGACTCGTTTCCAAAATGAGGAAGATCATACAATAATGTTACAATTACATTGATACAAGAATCCTCCTTGAATACAAATGAGGAGTAGTACATATACAACGTATCCAACTGATACAGTTCAGAACATAATAAATAGTACAAAGCAATTGATACATGTGAGCTCTCCAATCTAGAAGATCCCGCCATCACGAACATGAAATTGGAACCCAACGGTGTAAGGTGCACATTCCACCCAACCAAGTGGTACCCGAAGGCCTACCCCTCGTGCTAAGAGATAGTAAAAGGGATTCCTAGGAAAAACCAACTACCTCTAGACACAGGAAACACACAATACTATACCATACAAGAACAATACTATACCATACAAGGTTACATTGCTTCCAGAGTAAAATAATCAAGTATAACAACTGAACAATACATATTGTTGTCATAGGAGGAGAGGTTTCCGCTGTGTGTTGCATGGTTACCCCATGGATTCTAGGCCTACCCCCATCTATTTTGCTACCTTTAGCTCTCATAATTTCAAAATTTCACATGAGTGTAAATCGGGATAAAATCCAATTGTTCTCTAAAGGGACAAGATAATGATCTTTCTCCATTCCTTTCCTTCCCTGCCTCATCCTGTGCTTTCTCCCGCGCAAGCCCTTGGAGCCCATGAGCGCGTAACAATTACAAGTTATGCCATGATTTAAGCTACCTTTGGCTTCCCTAATACATTTATTATTGGGGTTCTCAGCTTCTGAATTAACTAACTCCCTTCGCCATTAGAGTTACCTCTAAGTATCACTTCAGTGTGTCGGGCCCCACACTCCCCTTACCTATGTAACAACATAAGGATCTAATCCAAAAACCAAGGGTAGAAAAAGTGCACAAAAATTGATAATAAATATCAACCATAATGCAAGAGGCAACACATCCCGTTCGTAATAATTGGGTGTTCAACTGAATTACAACCAAGTGCACTACCCAAGGAATACTAAGGGTTGAATCTATAAATCATAATAACCCCTCATAAAACAACACCATCTAGAAGACTTACAAAATCACAATTAACCAATTTCCCCAAAAATGTGAACAAAAGAAATCACAATTTAATAAGCAATTCAAACAATATTAAATACTATCATTAGGATTTCCTAAATCCAATTTCCATTTCAAGAAAATAATTTAATACATATAATTTTCATTTACAGACAATAAGGAAATTAAATCTAATTGTTTAATTCCAATTTCCCTATTTACAACAATATAAAATATATATATATATATATTTAAATAATTTCATTATGAAAACATCAAATTGTGCATTTACATGCACCCATTAAAGAAAATTCATTTAAATATATATATTATATATATAATTATACATATATAAATATATTATTTAAATATCTTAAAATTAAATTCAATTTTCCAACACATCAAAATATAAAAATATATTTAAATAAATATATATACAAATTTATATATATATATCAAATTCTAATAAATTGAAACCACATAAAATAAATCAAAAGCATATATGAGAGGGGTAGACGATAGTTTAAGGCTGTTGTAATATGCAGCCGACTACACACAACCGAACCCCAATGTGGGGGGTGTGACCACTATGGGAAATGTTGGGCTGCCTCCACAGTCGCCTCCCTATGGGGGTGACAGCTGTGGGGACAGCCACAACCTCCCCCAAACGCATACCATAAAACTTATAAATAAAAAAATTCCTACGATTTATAATAAAATCATCGTACGGACAAGGTTTCTTCAAAATACAAATTTCTACAATCATGCATATATATATTTGTATATATATATATATATATATATATATATATATATATGTATGTATAACCAGATTTCAAATGGTAATTGTTTCCTAAGGTAACACCCTTTTTAAATTAAAAATTTCTTTTTCTGGCTACATATTTTCATGCAAAATTCCTTCCGAGGTTTCAATTCTTTTCTAGCCAAACAAAACCAATTGAAAATGAAAATGCAAATTTTTAACCTCCTTCTCACAAAGTTTCCAATATAATAATAGGTTTTCTATGAATTTTATCAAGAAGATTGAAATCAATTCCTACAGAGATTTTTGAAATCTTCTATTGTTTTCCCTTTGGGATTACTATTGTTTAAAAACAATTTCAACAGAGGCTCTCAAATTTCTTTATGCACTCTTTTCTCTAAGATTCACTCTTTTAAAAACCAAAATTTTCACAACAATTTTTCCAAAACACAACAATTCTCAAATTTACAAAATAAATGCAGCTTCTACACGATAACATGTTTCCAGATTCCATAAATTACTAAAGCCCAAAATATTCACTTTTTCCAAAGAAGAAAATGTCCCAAAGCTCTTCAAAAAATTCTCTGAACCCTTCCTTCTCAATTCTCCTTTTGTATCGCAAACCCTTTCTAAAAAATATTTTTGCCTCTCATTACCAAGAAATTTTCTCTCTCTGCTTAATGCAAAATATGTTCTCCCCATACACTCTAACAATAAGCTTAATTTCCTTTTTCTTAACATCACACAAAAAACTTCTTCAACCTAAATCATAGATATTCTCTAAGATAATACTACAAGATATTTATGCATTTATCGTATTCAAAGTTCACATATTAATTTCTAATTAAATTTAATTTAAGAATTCTCGAACTAATTTTAAATAAAAATATAAAAGCCAGAATCAAAACACTAAATATAATCGTGCTTCAAACACCACCATTGTAAGCATTAATTCTCACATAACATACCTTTGAAAAATAAATAAATGACAAGCGGAAAACATGGACAACATTTAACGGTAACAAAGTATACCGAACAAGGGACTTACTAGACACACTATGACTAGGCCGGGTTTCAAGAAACCTGCTATTATCTCCCAATCAACTATACCGTTGAAACCCTCCGAACTCGTCTCGCGATTTGCAATCCCTGCGCGAATCAAACATGTCGTGCTACATATATCGCCGAATCAAACACACCGTGAAGAGAAAATTGCGGAATCGGAGGGCATTCACAAGCGAGTGATGCAATCCCGTTCCCTTCACCAATACAGTGTCACATCAAAACTAATGACATTAAAACATCAATTAACTACATATGAGCATATATCAATATCAACTCAAATAATCAACTATGCTAACTAGAAAGCATGTCATAATCAATAATCATCCATAAAGTGTACCATCACATCACAATATAAAAACCATCATCGCTCCAATGTCAACGATCAAATAAAAACAACATAGTATCATGGTCTATCAAAGTAAAACAATTTCTCAGGCGAAAACATAAGCAACCGAGGGTTAATGTATAGTGATAAACAAATTAAATTTTTCCAAATACTTGAGAGCAACCCTCATTTATTATCTTCTTCCTTGATTTTTATTCATCCTCTCCTTATTTATAAAGAGAAGGATTTGCAACCTATCTCATAATGTTTCCTCCTTTTCATACTAATGATGGATCATGGAGTATGATTTGAAATATTTATGTAAAAATCTAATTTGTAATTATATGCAAAAGATATTCTCCTCAATAATACAAATACGTACAAGAGTAACATTCAAAACATTATTTCCGCTAATCCATTTAACATAATCACACATTATGATTCCAATGAGTAACCTTTAAAGAATTTGTCATACCAAAATTCTTCACCACGATATAATTCATTTTATACTAATCTAGAATATCAAATTTATTACAAATAGAATCCCAATCCAACCAAATGCCATTATATGAGGAATGATTTATATGTGTAATTGTTTTATAAAATTTGGGTGATTAGACTCTGATCACATATTATTTAATATGTAAACACAATTCAATTTAAAATTTTAATAAAATAATAATCAAATATCTATTTAACTAGTGTTGAACAATTTTTTTTGGTAAAAATATGGAAATCTAGTTCCTTTTAGAACTTATCCTACTACCTAAAGATTTAGGCCCAAATTTGAACTATTTACAATTTAGTAAAGATTTGCCACTAAAATTTTCTATGGTGATTTTATGTTTCCTTTTTAAATTTATTCTTTTAATCGTATTAGTTAAATTATCAAAATTTCTATGATGACTTTATTTTGTTTCTTGCTTAAATTTATTTTATTATTCAAATTATCCCTAAGTTAACATTGTAAGATAGTCATAGTTAGAAGGTTCTAGTTAAAGAATGTAAAATCATGTAGCAAATGATAACACTCAATAACTTTACATATCAGATAAAAAAATATAAACTGATTTAAAAATAGTTAAACCATATGCTTCATGAGCTCCAAGAAAATTGAGGATTTGGACTTTTAATATAATATATATCTTAAGATCTCACTATCTCTAGTCGTTGATTATTAATATTGATACTTATTCCCTCTTCTCAAAATGAAGTTTAGTAATATTTATATAGAAATAAAGTGTAGGAATATTGTGCTAGTGCAAAAACATATTACACAGCCCTAGGTGCATGGGATAAGGATCAATGACCCCACATTACATAAAATCAAATAGGTACATCTCCTTGAAATTTATATATTCAACACTTAGATTATATGTGCATTAAAATATGAGTCTCAAAACTTAATGTGACTCCTCATTTGAGCCCTCTTAGAAGTAATAGTTAAATATGTAACATTATTACATGATGAAATATTCAATGCTTTAGCACACAATCCAATTTAAGGAATAATTTTATAATAAAATCATTTTATGGCTTACAACAAAGTATCAAAATACAAAATAAAATACATACCATATTGAAGTTTCTTATTAAAACTTCAATACAAACCACTGTATTGATTAGGTACAAATGTGGTAGGGCACAACTAGATGATTTTTGTTTAGGACTAAAATAATTATTTTGTTACTACATTAAGAAGTACATGCAATTATGGTAATAAATAATTTAACAGAACTTATAAAACACATCAAACATAAAAATAAATATTTTTTTGTTGATATAGAATTGATTTTAAGTATCATATTCTCATACATCATACTCCTTGAGTAGTTAAAAACTAAACTTCTCTCTTAATTCAAGGATTATAGCTAAAGTAAAACCATAATGGTTTATGTTAGCTTTGGAAATCCATGTAGATTTTTTGTTTACTAGGTTTTCCCTTCCTCTATATTATGATCTTATTTGTCAAAATTAAATACTTGAGTACCAAATTCCTAATGGAAACAACCCTAAAGGGTAGTCTCACATGAGGTACATGTCAATTCAAGACCTAACACTATTTCTTTCATGAAGGTTAAACATAAAAATCTATAAGTGCCACTAACATGTAAATATAATAACTAGAAAATAGCATGAATGAATTGTAGTGTCAAAAATTGTCACCCTTGACAATCTCACACTAGGTTTTGCTCCCCCCTATGTGCTTGGACCTAATTATGCATCTAATTTCCTAATTATGTGTTTAATTGCCCATTTAAAAAAAAATATCAGAAAATCAAACATGGGAAATCAAAGTATGCATTTAATATTTTTCCCTTGACACATTTGATCCCCGAAAAGGGTGGATCTAGTCTAGGGTGTGCCTTGCATCCTAGACCACCTATTTTGGCTCCAATTTTTAATATGTCAATTTTTATAATTTATTTTTTGAAATTTAAATTTTAGTTCTTGGCTATCAAGATTTAATTTTTGGGAAATTAGATTAATTGGATATAAATACATAATATTTTCACCATTTTAAATCCTAATAAATTCCTAGCAATTTTGGAGAGAAAATTGAAGATCCTAAAATTAGTCAAGGGCAAAATTAGCAACAATATTACAACATTTTCATCAATCAATTTCAAGCTTGCAAGACATCAAGATTAAGGAAGCAATTATGTGCAAGGAGCTATCATGATCTATCATGCCAAATTATGAAGATGTATTGAGTTATCCTCTGCATGCTAGTTACAACAATCTATTATTTTTGCAATCAATGTTTTTTAGGTTTATCAAGCATTCAAGGAATCCATCCATCAAAATCAATCAAATTATGTGTGGAATCTCTTCTCAAGGGTTTTCACATCAAGATAAAACTATCATTTGTCCTTCATCATTTTAGTTAATTATTGTTGATTTAGCCTCTACCCGACCTAGGGTATGCTCTCTTGATCATCATCAATCACTATACATGGAGGTGGGAATACCAACACATAGTTTGACTTAGGAAAGCCCTTATACACTAATATTTTCCCCCATTTTTGTGTGTGTAAGCTAGATCTAAAGATTTCAGACAGTGACAATCCAAGGAAGCAGAGTGCAAAACTTAACCTACAATCCAAATTTGTAGATCCAAAGAATAGGGAGTTCATTCTAGGGCATCCTTGCACCCTAGACCTGCCAATTCAATCTAAAATTTGTAGTTCAGGCTCCTCTCTATTGTCACTTCTCAAATCTAGGTCAATTTTGTAACTTTCTTTTTTTGTGTGTCCGATAAATTACAATTTTAGATCTAGGGTTATATGTCAAATAGGCTTGTCAAATCACACATCAAATTTATCATTCACACAACACATCAAAAACATAAAATCACTAGGGGATTGGCTCTCCATTGTGGTAGCAAGTCAATCATCAAAACCCTAGTCCATTTATGTTTAAAGTTGAGTAAGTGAAAAGAAGTATCCTAGCTTATCCAATTGGATCTAGGAATAATTTTCCTAGAAAACATGAAAAAACATGGGAGATTCTCAAAATTATCATAATGAATGCTACATAAGATGTGCTTCCTTACCAAAATGGAAAGGGGGTAGCTAAACTATCTTCTTTCTTTCCTTATTTCTTTTCTCTTATAGAATATGGATTCACTTCTTGATCTATAATATTCACTCTCAAATTACACTCAAATACTTAGTAGGTGCACATGCAAATATGTAAACCTTCCTTTTTCTCATCAACTTTTAGGTAAATGTGTATTTTAAAAGGGTGCATACCCTTTTATAGCCAAAATAAAAATATTGAAGAGTAACAAACATCAAATAAAATTAACAATCTATTAGAAGTAAAAAAAAGATGAACAATGTTAAAAGCTAATCACAACAAACCTTTTTTACAATAATCAAGAACCTAATTATATTCATACACATATTGCTTTATCTATGATCTTATTAAATGTATGCAAATAGGAAACTACTTTGCATGTTTAGTTTTTGGCATGTAATCCTCTAATTAATTAAATGTATTATTATTTTAAAGTCATAATAATTGGTTTTTCATAAGTGGTTTATATTAGGCTCCAAAATTCACCTAGCACAAATAGTGTAGTCCATCCTTGGAATACTAGAAGAATAATTTTTAAATGAAAAACTCTACAACACCTTGCAACAACAATGAACACATAATTAAAAAATAATTTGGCTTTGCTCTGCTGTGAAATTTTCCCACTCAGGCTATTTTTTTTGAATTTTCAACCACTGTTGTGATTTGATTGCCTCATGGGTCAGTTAGGAGGGGGGCCCAGGAAATCTCCCCATTCCAATAATGTTGTCCTCTTGTCGAGATCTGAGCCTGTGGTGGCAGCGGCCAGTTTGGTTGTTCCCAATCTGACGTCCCCTCCTCGTACTTCAGTCCTTTCCCCTAGGGAAAAGATGGAGGGAATCTCTAAAAAGTCACCCATTTCACCGTCTCTAGGGCTTAACTCTTTCTTCTCTAAGGAAGCACTGGCTTCCTACATGGAAAAAATAATGGGATCTAACTTGCCAACTTCGAGTAAAAGGCTATTGGAATCTACTTCCTGGTCGATGATTGGTTGGGAAGTAGATGTCCCTAAGGTTCTGATGTTGAAGGCATGGACAACCTCAAAATGGCACTTGTTGGAAATTTTTTGGCGTATAGTACAAATATCAAACCGGTTCGTCAATGGGTTGCTTCCACTTGGAATCTCAAAGGTAGTGTCACCATAAATTCTATTCCTAGAGGTATTTTTCTTTTTTCCTTTGTGGTGTATGGAGACATGCTGAAGGTTCTAACTAGTGGTCCCTAGGATTTTGACTCAAGATTCAAAAACTTTTTATCCCTCTACAAATGGAAGTTGGGTTTTGATCCGCCGGCTGATTTGGGTGCTTCGGCTCCAACCTGGGTTCACCTTCTAAGCCTCCCACTGAAATTTTGGGAGAAGGGAGTCTTAAAAGGTATCACCAACTCCTTTGGGAATCTTCTAGATATAGATAAGATTACTTAGGAGAGATCTAGACTGGTATATGCCCGTATCTATGTAAATGTGGTTGTGAATACGGTCCTTCTTTCTTCAATCCTTTTTAAGTCTAAGTTTGGTAACTAGACTCAACCCATAGAATATGAAAATGCCCGTCTCTTTTGCCAGCTATGCAAGAAGTTTGGTCATCTCATATATTCTTGTGGGAAAAAGGTCGGTGAGGGTTTAAAGGTTAAGGATAAAATTCTAGAGTAGGATCACTCTGGTAATGAAATGGCTTATGGAGTGCAACCTTCTACTATTCCAGTTCAAGAGGTGTCTGTTCCCCTTTTGAAGGATAATCTGGACCTAGTCACTAAGTCTAGATTTGATCCTTTTGTTGAAGAAAATGATTCGGTCTACCCGAACCTTGATGTGGCTTCCCCTACCTCCACCTTTCCAACCCTGGGCTTCCCAACAAAGGTGGATTTGGGGGGGAATGTAAACATGGAGAAT
>VDFB02154042.1:0-18010 GCA_007258455.2 Sequoia sempervirens | reverse complement strand
GTGTGGCCACTCGAATAGATGCCCTAACTAGACACCTTTTTGTTTTAGAGGCCAACCATTTTCAGCCATTGCTTGGTATAGTGCAGGGTACAATATCATGCCCGAAGATACTCACTACTGACTCCCTTGAGTAGAGATAGCAGTTCTTGGGAAGTGATGACCCAAGAATCCAAAGTTGGTGTGCCCGAATGACGTTAATGAGCCATGGAGGGGAGCCAGTGCCACCAAACTTCTAAGCTATCCGCTCTCGAGAAGGAGAGGTGTTCAGCACCAATCCGGGGTATATCGGTGGACTATACCAAGTATACAAACCCTTGGCCTATTAGGATTGTGCTTGTCTCATGTGTGTTTGCGTACACCAAAACATTGTGCTTGTCAAGTGTTTTCTAAATTTTCAAACAATATACACAACATTCACAAATCTAGACACAAAACCTCAGCCAACTCAGACTTTTCAATAAAACATCAAAACAACAATCTTAGCCTAGAAGTCTTATGTCAAAACCAAATCATGAAATTGCTCAAATCTTTCATTTCTTGTGTACTTTAGCTTGCATCTTACCATAGGGTCATCTTTGCAAATATTTAGCTTCATCCTTAGGCTTCCCCATTTGCATTTTCAATCATAAACCAAAAACTTAGGTCCTCATCTCATTTTGCATATTTTGGATTAGGACAACCTTACCTCACTTTGCAAAATCTTGACTTTCAAAATTAGGTTATCATTGGACTTAGACATCATTATCTCCTTTAGTCATTATCTTTTTGTGAGATTCTTCCAACTCAAAAGTCTAGTTAGGAAGACTTATTTGTCATTTGTCCTTATCATTTAGTCTTTCAAACAAGTCCTTTGATATTCCAAAATTGAGACATAGATCAAGCATAGGGTGGTTAGGAAACCTTTTTCCAAATCATTTTAAACCTTTGCATTTGCATACCTTAGATATTCAAATCATTTTAGTCCTCACCTTGCATATCTTTAAAATCCAAAATATTGTCATCATAGTCCTCATTTGGCATCTAGAATTTGCATTGGTCATTTCCTTAACCAACATTTTCACATTAGTCCTCACTATCACCTTGGCATTTGACATCCTTTCTTAACAATTTATCACCTTGCATTGGTCATTTTCCTTAGGAAAACGTCATTATCACCTTGCATTGACATCCTCCAAAAATACAAAAAAAAATAAAAAATAGTGTCATAACTTCTCATCCTAGTTTTCATTGTCCTTGGGCATTAGTCATTTTCTCTAGACAACATTGTCATATTGCATCCCTTGTTGTCAAAAAAAATCCAAAAAAAAATAGTCTTGCATTGTCATCCTTTATTCAAAAAACAAAAAAATCCAAAAACATTATTTCATCCTAGTTGTTATTTTGGACCTAGGCTTTTGCATTAGTTGCCTTTTTAGTTGGCATAATCATCTTAGTCCTCATTTTGCACCTCATCATCCTAGTCCTAATCATCACTTTCACTTTTCGACATTACACATTTCCTTAGATACACATTATCATCCTATTGCATTGTCATTCTTTATTACACAAAAAGACAAAAACATAGACTAGTGTCATACTTGCATTGTCATCATCCTCATTTGAGCAATCCCCTTTTATGGTTAAGACTGGGCTTTAAAGATAGAGAGAACAAATGGAAAACTTTGGACAAGATTTCAATCCCAACATTGATAATTACACTTTTGACATAAACCAACATTGGAATTTTTCTGACCCATTTCACAACATGAACATGCAATCTTCCATGAACATGCCATTTTCATCACAAAGTCCTTCTGAACCATTCATACAAAGAGACCAAAATGGACGAGTATATGTAAAAGACTCAAAAACTGCAATGAAAAATCCCGATATAGCCTCCTTTGTAGAAAAATTAGTCTTACGTGACCCTCAAAGGTATCTATCCATGCTTTTGGACCAAGGGGCTAAGTTACCACGAGGCTTTGACATAAATACTTTGAGACCTCCATCTGTCTACCCTCACCATCAACAGTCACTTAACATAAATCCTGCCATTAATTTACAACAAACATCCACTTATCACCCTTATCCTAACCTTGACAAGGGAAACCAACTATCCACTAGTCCATTACAAGTCTCCACGTCATATTCTAGTCCTTCACCTACCAATCCCGTCCAACTCTACATGCCTTATCAACCATCTACCAACTCATGTCAAGTTTCTACATCATACCTTATTAATCCAGTCCAAGTCTCCATGTCCTATCCTAGTCCTTCATCCATTAATCCTTTTCAAGTCACTCCCTCACAAGCTGCATTTCGTCATGAAAATTCTATCATTGTCCAAAGTCAAATCCCATTGCCTAAACTTGAGGATACATGTCAAAATGAAATCCCAAAGCATGACATTATAACGTCACCTTCATGTCAGGATCAAGGTAGTCCATCCCATGAACCTATCTTAAAGTCTATTCAAGAAGTCATTCAAGACAATCATGACATCCAAAATATACCTACCATTGACCAAGAAGTCCAAATCCATGACAACCCCATTTTTGACCAAGACCCTATCGTTGACCAAGAAATCCAAAATGATCCACTCCTTGACCTTTACGCCATTTATGATCAAACACTTGACGATCCTATTCAAGCCCCCACTATTGACACTTTCCAAGATGAGACACTTGCCTCCATGACACACATAGATGATATTCCTCAAGAACAAGAGTCTTCCATTATGGACATATTTGCAAATGATCGAGCTATAGTTGACTTCATTGGACTCCATGACATTGACCATAATGATGGCTTCGACATTGACTTGCAAGCACCAATAGAATCATCTGAACCTAACATGTCACAAGATCATACCAAAGATATCAGTCAGAAATATGGCCAACATGACAATGAAGCTAAGACACTTTATCAGCTAGGGTCATCTATCTTTGTCAGAGCAGGTTTTCTTGTAGATGAAAATATTCCAAGTGACAGTGTCTACATACATCATGATGGGTTAGCATCTTGCTTTCAAAACAATAAATACCCCATCGCAAACATAATCTGTCAGAGCATGCATTATCAAGGCAGAGGACTAGGCATACATGAGCAAGGCATTCAAGAGCCAATACAACTTCAGACAAATCACAGACATCAAGGTCTTGGCTATTCTTTAGTTAGTGAATCAAATGATGTCAGTGGAACCTCCTCGATACTGGGGGCAACCTTTTCAGATACAAACTTCAAAATGGAGTCCATGAGAAATCCTTGTCATAAGATTGTTGCCAACACCTCGTCCACCCACACCATAGACCATCATTCTCAACATATTAAACCTTCCCTTTGGAACCAACAAAAAGAAAAGTCTTACAAAGTCAAAAATCAAATGTCAAAGGCCATCGAATTAGACAAAAAGACAAGTGGACAAATGAAATTAAAATGGATCCTAAAGAAAAGTGGATCAAGCAAAGAACATATGTCAAAAGAAAAAGTTAATCAAAATGTGGAGCCGCAAGACAAGAGGACTCCCATATATAACACATGTCCACCTCCTTCAAAATGGTCATCAAGCAAGGCATCTAAAGGTGTTGGTTCCAAATTCCATCCCTCCAAAATCCATCATCCATCATACCGAGTTTGGAAAATAAAAAGTGATTCATCCAAACATCCAAAAAATCCATCCATGTCTACCATCATCCACCATAATCCTACATCTCGCCTAAAGTCCAAAAATCCCATGTCACAAATCCATCGCATCTTGGCAACAACTCTTTATCATAAAGACTCTCATGGCACTCTATCGAGATGTGTGCATTCTGATAAGGCCAATTCTAGTATCGGAAAGGACCATGATGACATCAATCAGTTGTATGTAAGCGCTAGGATCCTGACAAGGCAGCTACTTCAGAAAGGATATTATTGGCACATCATGGCATCAGTCTCTACATCGACACCGTCAGTGGATTCAGAGCAGTCAGTGGTCATCTAAAGCATCTAGGCTATCCAAAAACACACAAAAAAAATAAAAAAAATAAAAAAATCAAAAAAGTCAAGAAAATAGTAAAGAGAAAAATTTCATCCAATGGTGAAAACCTAGCAAACAGGCGCCCTGGATAAGTACCATGATGAAAACCTGGCAAACAGGCGTCATGTGTAAAATAAATCATCTATGTGGACTTTTACACTTGGGGGCAAGTCATCTCATCTCATCTCCTATGCCTTCCTCTTAACATTGGCATCCATCCATTTCATCCATATCATTTCCCTCCATTTTCCCACCTACATTGGTCTTGGCATAAAATTGGCACACATAAATCATGCTTTGGGGAAAACTCTTGACATGTCAATCCTTTTGTCACAAACTATTTTGTCATTTCTATCATTATCCCTATACGACATAGTCCTCGAAAATCATATGACAATTCCTTGAGTCTCATGTTTCTTGTCCTTTATCAAGGCCACCTATCAGTCTTTCATGTCTATCACCTATTTTGGCTTTCCCTTGTCAAATGGTCTAAGGATACTCCATCACTCCATCGTCCCAACCAAGTCATTCCAAATGTAATGAGTTTCATCCATATAAGCACATTATCCAAAATTTCACTTGACTGCGTTTCTGGCCCAGCTGTAGACCTCCATACTTTTATCACATTATTGTCATCGTCTTCACATTGTTTTGGGATGCATCCTTCCCATGTCAAACAACATTGTCATTACCTGTCAATTGGTATTCAGCTTGATTAGGGGCACAATCATGTTTTTCCTTGGATTCTCATGTGTAGGCATCAGTCATATGCATATGTCATGATCCTCTTAAACGTCAAAATCCAAAAAAAATCATAAACAACAAAAAAGACCTAAAAATAAAAAACTCAAAAGACCTAAAAATCAAAAATATGTCCCCTAAAAAAAGACCTAAAATCAGAAAATGTCCCCGAAAAAGCCCTAAAAATCAGAAAACCGTCTGAAAGCTCCTAAAAAATTAGAAATGTCCCGAAAAGCCCTAAAATCAGAAACAACTCAAAAAGCCCAAAAAAATTAGAAAATGTCCCAAAAGCCCTCAAAACCAAAAGACCTAAAAATCGAAATGTCCCTGAAAAGACCTAAAATCAAAAATGTGTCTTGAAAAGACTCTAAAATTGAAAATGTCTCAAGAAACACAAACAAAACAGAGCGTCATTAGCATACCACGTCAATTTAAGTCTTGATTAGTCTTTGTCACTGTCGAACTACGTTGTCTCTGCGCATTTGCTATGTAGGCAAGGCTCATCTTTGAGCCCCCGAGACATTAGGTCAGTCCAATTAGGTTTGTCAAAATAAATCACGACTCAATCTTTCATCAACAAGACAAAGTCTTTGGTCGTGTCGAACTACGAGGTCTCTGAGTGCATGACGTAGGCAAGGCCATCTGTCGATGGGCCCCCGAGGCCGCACTAGGTCAGTCCATTAGGGTTCATTGCACTATTTTTGCACACACATGAAACAGTCCTTAAACTTGAATGAACAATCTACCTAAGTGAACTTCGACAATCTGTCAATGGAACATGACAATCATCTTGGTATATCAAAATTAGTCAATCTCAGTCAAACTTAGTCAAGCTAGTCAAATCTTGCTTACTCTTCAGATGTGTCCTTCTGAAGGGTAGCCCGTCATTTAATCATTCCCTAGGATGTGTCCTTCCTAGGCATCGTCATCATCATTCGACATTTTGAGCAATCCTCTTGGCATTTAAGGATCGCTCCTCTTGACATCAATGTTCTTTTAGATGTGTCCTTCTGAAGAACAACCTCTATAATTTATGCCTTAGGATGTGTCCTTCCTAAGCATCGTCACTGTCACTTGGAATTTTGAGGGATCCTCTTGAATTTTGGGGGTTTCTCCTCTTGACATCAACATTATTCAGGATGTGTCCTTCCTGAATTTGGCAATCTTCAACACTCATCATCTTGGCATCATCAAAACCTTGACACCCTGGCATCTCGAAATCAAACCAGACATCTTGACATTAAAACACTTGGAAAACACTTGGCACTTGTCTGTTGATTTTTCATCATGTTACTAGTTTTTCAGCGAGATCTCGACAACAGGATTTAGAGAAGCAGCGATGTATCATGAGGTTTGTTTTGTATTTTGACACTCATGTTACTAGTTTCTCAGGGATGTCCTGACTCTGGGATTTAGAAAAACAGCGATGTATCATGATGATGGATTTGACTTTATTTTGTCCTTTTTGGTAATCATGTTGCTAGTTTCTCGAGGATGTCCTGGAAACAGGATTTAGAGAAGAACCGACATTTCATGATTTGTCTTTCTTGTCTTTTTCTGCTTGTGGTTGGTTATGGCAAAAAGACTGGGGCAAATGTGCCTTTTTGTATGAGTCATGATCATCCTTGTCTGCGACTGCTTATCTCACGTGATGGTACAACCTTGCACACCTTGGTCTACGTCATATCATGGTGTTTGTTGGCCATTACAATAATCTGCCCAATGATGATAAATATAAAAATGTAAGTATGAAAGTTGGTTCCCCTATCTTTTTTTTTTTTTTCATCTAGCTTTCCATCTTCATCCTCCCTTCTCTTCCACGCTAATATCCATCCCCTTCCAAGCTAATATTTCTTCTATCTTTCATCTTCTAGTCTTCTCATCCATTTGAGAGCACACCTGTTCTCGAACCCGTCTCGTTCTCCCGAGGCACCCAAATTCTCCTCATCATTCTTCCTCATCTACTTGTAATCGGGCATGACTTTGACTTATTTTTTTCTTTGTCACAATGTGATAGCTACATTATGACAAAGAGGGGCAAAATGTAGACATAAAATGTCCTAAGCCTTCGAGTCATTTTTCTTCATCTCATCTTCATATACTGGAATAATTTTAGTTATTCAATTATGTTTGATGAGATTCTCGAATAATTAAATAATTCTAATGAACACGAATTAATTCACTTTCTAATATTTATTCTATCCCTAATTTAATAAATAAAACTAATTAAGGCCACTAATTTCTTCTTCTCTTCAATAGTTAAATAAATTATTATTTATTTAATTATTATTTTGTCATCTTTCATCTAGTTAAATAATTACCATTAATTATTTATCTATTCATGGTCCTTTGATCGCAGTTAAATAATTATTAAAATCTATTTAACTATCCTATTAATTTTTCCCTCATAAACAATTAATCTAAATTAATTATTTAAGGTCTAATTTCTGTCTCTCCATTTAATTAAATTAATAAATTTAATTAAATGCTCCTCTTTTCATTTTTTTCAAATAAATAATTTGAACAAATTATTTATTTTCCACTTGTCCATTTCCTCTATTTTCAAATAAATAATTTGAATAAATTATTTATTTTCCACTTGTCCATTTCCTCCATTTTTGGATAAATAATTTAAAATAAATTATTTATGCACCACTTGGTCAAAGATACCCTGTCATAATCCCCTGTCATAACATTCATTTCCTGTCATAGCTTGCATGTCCCTGCATGTCCTTGCATGCCTATCCTAGCCTGCATGTCTGTCATGGCCTGCATGTCTTTGCATGTCTTCTTGTCATGATTCCTCCAAGAATAGCATATTCTTGGTGCATCAATTATGGACCATATTGACTTTGCAGTATCTTTCCGACCCTAATCTCAACCATCCATTTCGTAACATCTCTCTCATGCATTCTCATCCATTGATCTTTGAATCTTTCTAGAAGATTTATCTCAACCATCCATTCGAATGGTTGTCTATAAAAACAACCTTCCTTCTCCATTTTCAGCTTAATAGCTATTCTTCTCCAACTTTTTTGCTACCATTTGCAGGTTTTGCACAAGTGTTTCAACAAACTGAGGGAAAGTTGCATAACAAGTACATGAGATAAGAGAAGGAATCAACTACAATATGGGGAGTACTTTATTTTATTTGCTTTCATTTTGAAATCTCCATTTGTTTGTATTCTCTTGTTTGGATGAGGTTAATAGTTTAGAGGTGTTGGCTGTCACTTTATCTATTCTATTTGATTTCTAACCCCATCTCACAGGAACACTTCCACTTTTCAGCACTAAAATTATCCCCATCACCTTGGGGTTATCTCTTGAGGCTTGCTAATAGAGATTTATCTTTCAAGTGAGATAGGATATTACATTCTGTCTGAGTTGTTGTTGTGCAGAAAGCACCATCAACAGTAAGCATTGTCACATACCTTAGAGGATGTATGTGTTAAGTGTAGTGCATTGTACTTGTTATTAATTACACTTAAAAAAAAATTATATTTCCATTGTGTTTGTGTTATCCTCTAGGGTTACGTGGCAGGGCACTACGCATGGTATCAGAGCCCAAGTTTAAACATTGGGTGCTCTGGGATAATGTTGAACCCATTAAGATGTTAGCTGTGTAGGATTTAAATTTGTGTATATTGTCTCATACCTTGTTGTGTCTGTGTAGGATCATGCCACCTAGGTGAGGTCGCGGTAGAGGTCGTGGTCATGGCCAAGGAGGCGGTTGTAGAGGTAGTCAGTAGGTTCACCTCCCCATGTTCCCCATCACTCAAATAGTGAGGAACATCAAGCTTCCCAAAATGCTCCGAGAGGTGGTAATCAAAATTAGGATCCACCAGGGATCAAGGGTGTTCAGTTGCATCGTATGTTAGAGGAGACTCTTGCTTTCCTTGGGTTGAGGTAGGACATAGATTGGATTAAAATTAGTGAGAGAGAGGTACCAACACAGCCTAAAGTAGAAATAGCCATTCACATGAGAGACCTACTTAGAGCTCATCTTCCTACTTTTGATGGTTTGGGTAGTGGATTAGAGGTTGAGACATGGTTGATAGACCTGAAACAGTATTTTTCTATGCACCCTTATGGTAGCAACACCAAGGCTAGATGTGTGATCATGCACCTGTGAGACTTTGTATCTACCTGCTAGAGATTGGAGGAGAAAAAGCTCCATATTAACATTAATTCTATGTCTTGGGATATGTTCTTAGAGAGGTTTAGAGCCAGATTCCTTTCTTACCATTGGCAACAACATCATGGAGACTAGTTTCATGCTCTACAATAGATGGCCTTGTCAATGGAATAGTATGAGCATCGATTTTACAAGCTCAAGTAGTTCACTGGCATTGGTGATGATGAGGGAATGCTTGTTCAACACTTCATTAGGGGCTTAAATGCTCGGATTAGTGGTGGTGTTTGGGTTTTCAAACCTAAGACCATGGAGACAATAGTAGATAAGGCCAGATTGGTGGAGGAGAACTTGGCAATGGAATTGGGTGGCCATACTAGAGTGTAGATAGGTAGTGCTTCAGCTGTAGGACCTAGTTCACGTAGTGGCCAGGTTCAAGGAGCTAGACCGCCTAGGACACAATAGGTGCCTACAGAAAGTGGTCAAAAATAGAATTCATAGGGAAAATAGAAGAATTTTTATCCAAGACAAGGAGACAGGTATTAGTAAAGGGTTGACAGGAACTAGAGGTGAAACAAACACCCCAACTTTGAGTAGCCAACATAGAGTACATAGTCTACCTATAATAAGGGTAGCATTCAACAGTTGAACACACCTCCTAGAGGTAGAGGCAGGGGTACAGGATGTTTTGGTCATGGCCAATAGGGTCACATAGCACGACAGTGTCCTAATAAGGGCACATCAAGTTTTACTCAGAGGCCAGTGGCATTAGAGCCAACTATTAGTGATGCAAGTAGAGGCCATCAAGTATTTGTTGCAGTTGATAATCGCTAGGCTGATCACCAGGGAATAGTGGTAGAGACTTCTGGTATGTTACAGGGTAACAGGGTTACCATTTTATTTGATTCAGGAGCATTAGATTCTTTTATTTCATCATTTGTCGTGGTGCGTTGTAGATTGAGGGCAGCAAACCAAGACGTTAAGTGGTAGGTCGAATTAGCCTCTGGTGTTAAAGTTGCAGTGCATTCCCTAGTACCTAATTGTAGATTGGAGATTGGATCCTTCCACACTACAATAGACCTTTACATTATACCATTGGGGTCATATGACATCATCTTAGGGATGGATTTGCTTGAGGCTCACAAGGTCGTTATTGACTGTCAATGTAGACGGTTTGATGCATTGATGTATCTGGTAGAGAGGTTGAGATAGTGGGAGTTCAGATACCCATATCATTGAGGATGATCTCGGCTATGCAACTAAGGAGATGTGTTTGTTAGGGATGTCAGGTGTTTGCAGTGACAGTATATGACTTGGAGTTGGGTGATAGTGAGTAGAAGGCTTCTCTTGATAGCCACCCCATACTTTAGGAGTATGCAAATGTATTTCCCAATGAGATTCTAGGGATGCCACCTCAGTGTGACATTGATTTTAAGATTGATCTTATACCTAGTGTTGAGCCTATTTCACAAGCTTCATATTGTATGACTACATAGGAGCTTAAGGAGCTTCATTTACAGCTGGAGGAGTTGCTAGCAAAGGGTTTCATCTGCCCTAGTGTTTCACCTTGGGGAGCACCAGTAATTTTTGTGAAGAAAGATGGTTCTCTTTATCTGTGCATAGACTACCGTCAGCTAAATAAAGTGGCAATCAAGAACCGATATCCCTTACCTAGGATTGATTATTTCTTTGATCTAATCAAGGGTGCTACGGTTTTTTCAAAAATTGATCTTAAGTCAAGGTATCATCAGCTACATATTTTTGAATCTGACATTCATAAGATGGTGTTTCACACATGTTACAGTCACTACAAGTTTACAGTGGTACCGTTTAGGTTGACGAATGCACCATCTGTGTTCATGAGCTTGATGAACATAGTCTTTTGCACTTATCTAGATAGATTTGTATTAGTATTCCTTGATGATATATTAATCTATTCTAGGATAGTAAAGGAGCATGAGGAGCACCTAAGGCAAGTTTTGTAGTGTTTGAGAGATAATCAGTTGTACAATAACCTATCCAAATGCGAGTTCTTTAAGACTAAGGTTAAGTACCTTAGGCATGTGATATCAGGTGAGGGTATTGTAGTAGATCCTATGGAGAGCCAAGCAATCATTGATTGGCCTATGCCCACTAATGTGGCAAAGATACATAGTTTCATGGGATTAGTACGTTATTACAGACGTTTTGTTTAGGGTTTTTCTAGGATAGGATATCCTATCACTTCTCTTCAAAGGAAAGGGAAGAAACTCATCTGGACAGAGAAGTGTGAGGCAACATTTTAGACTCTAAAGGAGAGGTTGACCAATGCACCGATTCTTGTGATACATGATCCTACTGGAGATTCTGTTGTCTGTACAGATGCATATTTAGAGGGATTAGGAGCATTTTTGATGCAAGATGGTCATGTTATTGCATATGAGTCATGAAAACTTAAGGATCATGAATTGAATTACCCCACACAAAATCTTGAGTTGGCAGCTGTAGTACATGCTTTGATGAGATAGAGGCATTTCCTCTTGGGGCATAGATTTGAGTTGCATAGTGACCATCAGAGCTTGCAGTACATCTTCATGCAACCTAATCTAAATTCTAGGCATAGGCAATGGATGGAATTCCTTTATGAGTATGACTTCGAGGTGAAGTCCATCCAGGGGAAGGAGAATGTAGTTGCCGATGCTCTTAGCAGATGGAGACACGAGTTATTAGAGTTGACTCTTGGTGTGGATTTTAGGAGTCAAATTCCTTCTACACTTCCTATAAGTAGTTGGTATCAAGAGGTGAGATCAAAGATAGAGGTAGGTAGAACTCTTGAGGGAAGATTTTTAGGTTATTCTCTAGAGTTAGATGGTTTGTTGAGACACATGGGACACATTTATGTTCCATCTTCTGGATATCTTCATACCTTGGTTATAAAAGAGGAACATCGAGCACCCTATTCAACTCATCTAGGAGTGAAGAAGATGCATGTTGATTTGCAACAGCTATAATTCTGGCTAGGGATGAAGCGAGATATCGCTAACTTTGTCTCAAGGTTTTTGGAGTGTTAGTGAGTGAAGGTTGAACACCAACATCCAACAAGACTTCTATATCCACATTTGGTGCCAGAGTGGAAATGGGATATAATCTCATTGGATTTCATTGTTGGGTTACCCAATTCTTCACAACAACATGATGCCATTATGGCGACGATGGATAGGTTGACTAAAGTAGCACACTTCTTGCCTATTCATTCATCCTATAATGCTTTTTCCATTGGTAGAGTTCTCATGGGAGATATAGTTATATTGCACGGTATTCCTTGTTGGGTCATTTCTAACAAGGATCATGTATTTACCAGCTCTTTGATCATCTTTCATTAGCGTAGGTGGACCTTGCAGCAGAATACTAATGAACTTCAGCTCACACCATAATGTAAAATGGAGTTAATTCAAGAGGTAGGTCAACTTAGACCTTCTTAGTATATTTTACGATGTATGTGATGGAATCAAACAAAACATGCATATAACATTCCATTTAGTGGAGTTTTCTTATAATAACAGTTATCAAAGTTTGATTGGTATGCATCCTTTCCAGGCATTGTATGGATGATCATGTTAGACTCCTTTGAGTTGGGATCGATTAGAGGAAGGAGTTCTATTGGGAATCGGTGATGTTCTCGCGATGGCAGATCCGTGACCGCATTGCCGCGAAGGTAGGATAGGCGCATAAAAATCGGATCAATCGCCGTTTCTGCGTAGGTGTTCCAGCCCTGGTGAGTAACCGAAAGGTATCCAAACCGATATGCGAAATCTCTGCCCTGCACTTCACCTTTCCTTTCTTATCACTCGAGACTCTCGGAGAAGATTAAATGGCGACGTACCTGCCTTGGTGCTTACCGAAGCCCCTCACACATACACTCGACGTTATCGTTTCAGCATCAAGTTCATATATCACCCTGGAGCATATCCCCACATTCCCCGATTAGAACCCCATGCGGGAGGTGACAGCCGGTTTCTGCGCCCGCCAAGTCAAGCTTCACGCAACATAGGAGAGACTCCACTCTCGAAAGTCAGCATTATTGCCAGTCCGCCTGGATCCCAGCGGACGATACGGGTTGCCTGGTGGAGGATGCCAGATTTTGCATGGAGGTGGATCCTTCATCTCTATTTGCCCTCTTCAAACGCCTGTGGCAAGCTCTGATCCTGTGGGTGGGATAGATGAAAATTCAAATTTCGTTTTCGCATGTTATTTTTACTTTCGATAGACCACATGAGACAGAAAGGTTGGCTTCATCACCGACATTGTGGGCTTTATTATTTACTTTATGCATCAGTGGGATGTGATGGTACACTTTATGGATGATTATTGACTATGACATGATTTCTTATTAGCATAGTTGATTATTTGAGTTAATATTGATATATGCTCATCTGTAGTTAATTGATGTTTTAGTTTCGTCAATTTTTATGTGACATTGTATTGGTGAAGGGAATGGGATTGCATCACTCACTTGTGAGAACCCTTTGATTCCGTGATTTTCTCTTCACAGCGTGTTTGATTCATGATTTATATATATGTATCATTATATAGCTTTGGCTGTAGGGATTGTAGTGGTGAAGTAACAATCTTAACCCGCATCCCGTTCTTCCCAGTCAAAGGAAGTTGATTGGGGATAGTAACGGGAGCTTTCGAAGTTGCCGGCTAGCACAAATTCCAGTTACATTTTGCGCCGGAGGTGTTGAAAGCAGCATTCTTTGTCTACATTCGCTTTGCCATTATTTTAAGGTATGTTTTGCCAATTAGTGCAGCATTTCACATTGCTTATAATGGTTTCTTGTATATTCATTATTTGGAATAATTTAATACGTTGGAGCCATGGACTATTCTTTTCCGTTAGGTCTCAATTAAAATCAAATTTTATTTGGTAAAAGGATTTAATCTTTAGTGATTTAAATCTGATTCTTGGCGCTGCAATTAAATTCACTTTAGATTAAATTCCTTATTAGGAATTCAAAATGTGAAATTTGAATTATAAATTGCATAAATATCTTGTAATTATCAAAAGAGGAAATATCTGTGAATTGGTTGAAAGATATTTTGTATGTGACATGTGTTAGAAAATTAATTTAATACTGTTGTTGGAAATTAATTCTCAGAGAGAATATTTTCATTAACTAAAAGAGGAAAGAGGTTACTTCACGGGAATGAGAAAAGATATTTTAGAGAGGTTATTGAAAATTCGAAAAAGGAAGTTCTCGAGAAGTTTTTGGCTCTGGTTTTTGTTTTTTCTTCTTTCTGGAAAGTGGACATTTGGAAGAAGCTTTGGCAATTTAGAATCTAAAGGTGAAGCTCTACTTCAAACTTCATTTCCTCAAGCATCTGGAAACAGGTTCTTTTAATTATTTTTATTGTTTTGCAAATTGGAAAGATTTCCTGTACAAGAAAAATAAGTTACTTGTGTAGAAGTTTTAATTTAGTTTGTAAATTTGAAAGATTGTTGTGTTTGGAAAATTATCGTGAAAATATTAGAGCTTTTGTAGAAAGTTTTATAGTGAAATTTGAGAGGCTTTGTTGAAATTGTTTTTAAACAATAGAAAGCCCAGAGGGAAAACAATAGAGAAATTTGGAAATCTTTGTAGGAATGGATTTAAAACCTTCTTGTTAAAATTTGGGGAAAATATTATTTGTATTGGAAAAGATCTTCTTGTAGAAGAATATTATTTTGTCTTTTTTTCCCAATTAATTTTATTTGGCTGGGAAAATGAAAACCTTTGTATTATTTTGATAATATCCTCCTGTAGAAAATTTGGTTAAAAATTTTCCCTTTTGAGCAATTATTTTAATTCAGTTATGCATATATATATATACATGTTATTTTTATGAAGTTCCTATATAAATCAATTTGGGAAATTTATTTAAAAAAACAATCCAAACTGTAGGAACTCATACGACGATTTAATTTTTAAATCACAGGTTTTAATTTTTTTTTTTAAATCATAAGTAATGTATGGGGGGAGGCGTTGGGGCTACCCCCACAGCCGCCCCCATAGGGGGAGGCGGATGTGGAGGTAGCCAACACTTCCTTCAAAGGCTACTCCTAGCGTAGCCTCCACAGTCGCGACCCCCATATGAGAGCCGCTATGGTAACATCTGGTTGCGCTTACGACAACCCATAAAACTATTGTCCACCCCTTTATATTGATTTCAATCTTAATATATTTTTTTTAAGTTTTAAAATATAATATATATTTATATATATATATATATGTATATATGTATATATGTATATAAGTATATATATTCATTATATATATATATTGTAACTATATGACAATTGTAATTTAATTTTAAATATATATATATATATATATATATATATATATATATATATGGATATTTTATTATGATAAATGCATGCAAATGCATGAATTATATAATTTTAGAATGAAATGATTTAAAAGAGGAGATTGATTTTTATATTGATGTGATTAGGAAATTGATTTAAATAATTAGATTTAATTTCGTTATTATTTGTAAATGATATTGCATTAAGTTATATTATTTTGGGGAAATGTAATATTGTATTAATGAAATGGAAATTGGATTTAGGAAATCCTAGTGATAGATTTTATTATTTGCCTAAATTGCTTATTTAATTACGATGTCTTGTGTTCACATTTTTTGGGGAAATTGGTTAGTTGTGTTTGTAAGTCTTCCAGATGATATTATTTATGAGGGGGTTTTTGTATTTTATGGTTTATCCCTCTGTATTCCTTGGGTACTAGTGCACTTGGTTGTAATTCAGTTTAGACACTCGATTACTACAAACAAGATGTGTCACCCCTTATATTTTGGATTGGGATTGATTATTTATTTTGTGCACTATGTAAATACCCTTTCTTTTTGGATTAGATTCTTATGTTGTCAATAGGGGAGTGGCTCTCACTGGGGGGTGGCACTAAAAGTGGTGCCACAATAACTCATGTGAGAGTTAGTTAATTCAGTGGAAATTAAATAAATGTATTAGGGGAAAGGGTAGTTTAAAATATATAACTTGTTAATTGTGCCTCACTCATGGACCCAAAGGCTTGTTTAGACATGGGATGAGACAAGAAGGCCTAGAATGGAAAGATCATTATCTTGTCCCTTTGAAAGATAATTGATTTTCGCATCGGTTTGCATGTGGGGTTGGGGGTTGTGAGAGGCTACCAGGGTAACCCAAGATGGGGGCCGAGGCCTAGGAAGATCTGCCAAGGTAACCCATGCAACTTTGTGATGAAACTCTTCCTATGAAAACATTTTAATTTTTATGTTGATGTACTTGATTCTTTTACTCTAGAAGCAATGTAACCTTCATGTAATGTATTGTACTTGTGTAGCTTAGTATTTAGGTTGCCTGTGTCTAGAGGTTGTTGGTTTTGTCTAGGAAGCCCTTTTACTATCTCCTAGCATGAGGGGTGGGCCTTTGGGTACCACTTGGTTGGGTGGAATGTGCACCATACACCATTGAGTTCCCATTTCATGTTGTTTTAGGTGAGATATTCCAAATTGGAGAGCTCGTGTGTACTAGTTGCTTTGTACTATTTCTTATGTTCTTTTGTATCAGTTGAATATTTTGTATATGTACTACTCATTTGTAATCAACGAGGATTCTTGTATCATTGTAATTGTAACATTATTGTATAATCTTCCTCATTTTAGAAATGAGTCTTGTAACTACTATATTGAATAAATTTGCAATCTTTGGATGATTCTTTAATGTACTTTGTAGCTAATGAAAAGAGTTCAATTCTTTAGATGTATGTTATTTAATTCATGAGTATTAATTATATGCTATGGATTAGTTTACTTTTTTATATTGGGATTCGAATGTAAGCATTTTTTCATACGTTAGAGGATGTATGTGTTAAGTGTAGTTCACTATACTTGTTATTAATTACACTCTTTTTTTAAAAAATTGTTATGTTTCCATTGTGTTTGTGTTATCCTCTAGGGTTATGTGGTGGGGCATTACATCCAACATGAGGTTCAAAATTTTGGGTTTTGAGTGACAGAGTGATTCTATTGTCAACAATTCACGAGTTATGGGAACTTCACAACCTCTGATAAGAGGTTTTGAAGTTTATTTTTTTAGTGATATAGCAAATTTGATGTTGATAGATGTGGGACCCAATAGGATGGCGGATCGTGATGAAGGACAACAGGTGGAAATGACATGGATGATAGATGGCATGTGGGCCCATGTGCTCAGTGAACATTGGTGAGATAATAATGAATGTATCTTTGACTGGGTGGCATGGTGTTAGATGGATAAACCTAAGTTCAATGATGGAGATTTGAATGATTACTTATCCAATGGATAGAATTAGACATTGAATGATGGCATGTGGCTCAAGGTGAACAAGTAACCCTAAAGGGGTGAAGTAGTTAAAGATTTGAATGTGAGAAATGGTTACCTAAGGGGCTAGTTGAGAGGCTAGGTAGCTGAGAGAGATGTCTCTCATAGTGAGAGGTGGTCACGATGGCTTATGCTACCAGATTCCCTCCAGAATGGAACAAGATGTAAATTTCTTGTAAAGGCTATGAGCCTAATATTGTATTGTAATTGTATTTTTTTTTGTTGAATAATACAATGGTGAGCTTTTGGAGTGTTGGGATTTTTACCCGTGTGCCATAGAAAATGGACATGTTGCCTTACATGAGATTAACTAGACTTAATGAGGCCTTAATCAAGTGTTGTGAGGTGTTTTATGCATCCACACTAGCTCTTGGACCCTTGCAAATCAAACAACATGCTTCTAGTGTCATCTTGTAAAGGTGTTGTAAAGTATTGTAAAGGACTTTCACACTTTTCTAGACTTAATTAACTTATTTCTCAGTAATTAAACATTATAAAATGTGTTTAATAACATTATTACATCAATCTAGAAGCTTATTAATGTAAACTTAATGATAAACTAATGTTGTAATGTGTCTTGCACATTCACATTGGTTCTTGTGCATTTCTAGGCTATGCGGACCTAATTTTAGTGTCATAAAGTGTATTTAATCACACTTTCACATTTATGTGTCCCAATCCCTATTTAATATTTACATAATCATTAATAGTCCTCTATTAACCCATATTGTGTGTCCAAGGGCTTTAATTGATCAAA
>VDFB02154040.1:0-17417 GCA_007258455.2 Sequoia sempervirens | reverse complement strand
GCTCCTCTTCAAACCCTTGTTGTTTTGATGATCTTTTGGTGTTTTTTTAAGTTTTTTAAGAAAAGTTTCTAGAGAGAAATAGAAGGGGCGCAACATATAAAAGCTCATAAAACCAGAAACTAAGCTAATATTGACCAAGTTTAAATGCAAATAGTATTAAATAACCATTACAATAAGATTGCATATGATAGACATACCTGAAGCCTCCAGATTATTTAATTAAGAAAGTATCCACGTTTGCCAGCCGGAAATGGTGAAAACTGATAGAAACGATGCCTAGGCTACAGATTGTACTTCTCCCCAACAGAAACTGCACACAAACTGCTGTGAAGGATAGGTGCCAAGAATGAAACATTGTCTCAAGCCAGAAGGAAGGCGTTTTTGCCAAGTTCACACGCCTAGCTCAAGAGGCACGTTTTCCAAGCCTCGAAAGTACAGCCTTGCAAGAGAGATGATGATAAGCGCTGGAAACCACTGGAAATCTGAAGGATAACACCTCTGATGAAGAAGCCCTCTTCTACCTCTGAAGAAGAATCAAACTATACAGAAAAACTTGATAAAAGCACTGTAGAATTCCTGAAGTGAAGCTCTCATGGTTGCAATCATTCAATTGATCTTTCACAGTCTCACAATCACAAATCTGTGAAGAATTGTCGCTCTCCAGAGATAAAATTCCTGAAACCCTTGTCTCAGAGAAAACCAAGCTCAGCAAAGCCAAGAGAAAATATCAAATGATCAAAGATGAGTTCGATTTTTCCTTTGCTTGCATATAAAGCCAAAAGGCACACATCCCAAGAAAATGATGCCACTTTCTCATTAAAATACATTTAAATGTATTTTATTACTTTTCAATAGTCAAGTGAATAAATAAATGGCGCCCCTTTTGATAAAGTGTTTTATATTTCACTTAAATAAATTTAATTGATTCCTTATTATAAAATCAAGTTGACTTTATAATATTCCGTCAAATAAAGTAAAACACTTTAATACACTGAAATATTAATATCTCGCTCATAACTCAATGTATTGACGTGTCATCAGAAGCTGTCAAATCCCGAACTGCCAAGGCATGCTGTGAGCCAATCACTGAACACCAAGGACAGAAACAACAAAACCCACCAACAAGGCCACTGACCCTCTAACCAAATCCTGTTAGCCTACAAGGGTCCAAGAGATAGGCTAACTCAATTGCTCCTGAAAACTGACTAGAGTGGGGACATCACACGAATCCTGAATGCACTAAATGATAACACTTCTTCAGAAATCGGATCTGTTGCTTAGAAAGCAAACTGTTGTTGGAAGGTGCGAATTGGAATTGAATGAAATTGATGATCAAATGAGAGGACTCTATCCTCTTTAAATACCAAGTTAGGCGACCTCCTTTCTAGGGCTGACCTAGAATAATATAAATTTTATTTATAAAACAAAGGCCGACCTGCCTTGTGATAATTTTATTTAGGAGAAAATATCTCCCGCCGCTACAAAACACTAACACTCCCTCTTAGCTAGGGAGGTATTTTTAGATATCCTCGTCATGGAGTCTCTCAACATGACGCCCACAATGGCTACACCCATTTGTGGAAAAAACAAATCTCAGTCTCAGAGATGTACAAGAGTTCATCATGGAGGCTCTCAACATGATGTCCACAATGGCTACACCCATTTGTGAAAAACACATCTTAGTCTCAAAGATGTACAAGGGTTCGTCATGGAGTCTCTCAACATGACATATCATCTTAGTCTTATAGATGTACAAGGGCTTGCACCTCATATTTCTTTGTCTCAGAAAAATATACACTACAAGGGCTTTCACCTCATATTTCTTCGTCTCAGAGAAATATACACTAGAAGGGCTTTCACCTCATATTTCTCTGTCTCAGAGAAATATACATTACAACAAATCTTCATGATGTTGTGACTCCCTTTGAAGCTCCAAGTACCCACATCAACCTTCTAACCTCCTTGTCCAAGATTGCCTCTGTAATGCTTGCCTTAGAGAAACGGTTTCCAACGCACACCTTTGGCACTACTGACTTGCGAGAGTCCAGGATTGTCCTCCTCAACCTCATCCCAGATCACCCTATTCTGAATAGGTTTGCGGTGCCACCAATGTCAAAACCGTTCTCTGCAACTAAAGAGGTCTTCCAAGGACTTAGCACCTGGCCTTGCAACACTACAACCCACTTAGCTAACACCTTCCCTTCTTCTTAGTGAGTCACTCTAGTTCCTCATGTCATAGGGCTCCATTTTGTTGAACACAAAACTCCCTCTTGATCCCTACCTCAATATAGAGATTACAAAAAAAATCTCTGGAAGTGAACTCGTGCCTTGAATTCTCGAAATCTAACTCCCTCTGAATGGCATAAGTGTAATCGAGGGATGAATCCATATCCATAGGAGCCTCCTGCTCCTCATTGACTAATCTCCAAGAATCATCACCTCAAATAATGAGGTCTTCAATATATCTTCAAATAATCCAACATTCTTTTGCTCCTTGATCCACCCTGCATTTTTTAAAGAGATTAGTAATAGTTCATAAAATCAAACTACCCCAAAGAGGAATATACAAACCAATGCTAGTAGCATACATGATTCATTATTCCCAATGTTATTGCATGAATTATTATTAACTACATAATTATTTAAATTCATGATCATTATTCAAAGGTACAAACATAAAATACTTATCTCTAGCAATGCCTTTTTAGATTTCAATCTTTATATCTTTCCCTGCTATCAGCACCACGGTCTCTTTCACCATATCGACCACCACTAGAGTGGTCATTATAGCGGTCTCCATAATGATCCCCTCCAAAACAATCTCCACAACCCGTGCCAGCATGCAGGGTTAGCGTGAAGAAAAACGGAAGAGGACACTATGTGTAGATTGGTGCTGGAGGGATAGCAAAGAGAGAGTCCATACAAGGATAGCGAAGAAACAAGATACAAAACCAGGGCTCAACAATCAAAATCATTGAGCATACATCACAGCCTTGCTGCCAACACCCAAGCCACTATCACTCGGGCGACTTGAAGCCAAACCAATAGTACCACCCAACTCACCACCAATGTGTTCCACCATTGATGTTGCGATAACCGAAGTGCTACCTCTATAATTAACCAAAGTAGAAAGCTAAATGACTTCCTCTATAGCAATTGAACTAGATGAAGACTGTCTAGGGAGTGCAGAGTAATTCCCCTCCAACACTCCTTTCTGATGAGCCACAAATAAATGCTTTATTACCTTTCTCAAGTCAAGAAAGAAACCTTGCAAAGCCTCGATTTGATATTGAATTGATAACAGATGCAGAGGAGGCCAAAGAGACCCAAGACTTGGCACTGGTTGATTGATTGCTCGAGTTTGACAAAGCTATATGTCAAACTAGTATGAAACGAATTCATTCCTTCAAGGTAAACTGGTTATGGTCACGCCTAGTCTAGTCACTCTAGATTGGATGTTGTAGCCAGAACTTATCAAACGCCTTCAAGCCGATGATTGACAACAGTGCATTATGATAAACCCAAACGTATAGAAATCATCATTCATGATGTATCCAACGCTCAGTAATACTCCCAAACAGCATAGTTTTAGGCATTAATAACAATTCAGGAACAGATAAATATTGAAAACTTTGCACGTTCAGAAAAGATTGACAGACCAACTGTACATAATCTTCTGATTTGTAAGTTCCTTTGAATATGCATACCTGGCATAAGTCGCACTCTTCAGAAGTATTCGTACCTCCTTCAGACTTCAAAGGCACTTCAATATAATGCGGCAGACCAAAGTCCCTAACTCCCTGGCGGCCACTTCAAAAAAAAAAGCCGTGGCATATAAACCTCAGACCACAACAGCACTAACTCCTTAAGACTCCCAATGGCATACATTAAAGGGTTGCACAACTTTTTGTCTTACTCCAAATGAGTATGTGCACTCGGCAATTACAACAGCCCAACCTCTTTGTTAATCCCGTTTCTTCCATGAATATGAGGTATGTTCAATTCAGCATAATAGACAATAACATATCCGGTGCTTGGCATATATATATTCTAGGACGGTTCCGCCAATATTTGTATTCATCACAAAACACCATAACTTCACAAGGATAGCAAATAAATGTTTTCGTTCATAAATGAAATGCCAATTCTTAATGTCAACAATGGAGCCTCCTGCGTGGTAATTGTATGTACTGTAATGAAGACAACTTCCTTTGTATATAAAATTCGATTCACCAACTCCTCTGTTTTTTAGTGGCGCCCTTGATTTGTCTGATGGAATAAAATCTTCAAATCTTATTATATGCAAGCAGGACCCGATAGAAGCTAGCGACTATGTTTCCTACGTCTATTTCTCCCTCTGGCGCTAAATATGCAATCATGTCTATTACTTCCTCTGGAATGAGCGATACACACATCTAAGGGTACGCCCAGTTCTACACACGATTTGTCAAAAGCCTCCCATAAACTACATCTCAATTCGTGACTAAGGTATTTCACACGCCATGATTTCTTGAAGTCACACAAACAGAAATACATTCCTTAGCAGCACATGTAACTTATGTGTGGAAACTTTAACTAATTTCCAAAGATCTGAATCCCTTGCAAGCACCTCCCGATTGTTTATTTCTTCAAATATCGACATTTCAGATAAGAACGGCTATCTTTGTCTCTTCCTGAATTTGTCTTATCGGCACTTCTTTGTCTTTTCTTGCCTTTGTTTGAAGCATCATTACTTCTGCCAGTGATCACCATTCAAAACTGTGATCAAAGACTTAAGCGAAATAGCCACGCCGGGGTTATACTGCTTAGCCAAATCTGATCAGATCTTTTCTAAACCCGCTCTAATACCATGTTAGTTTTAGGATCAGAAATGCAATAAGCAGAAAAACTCACACATAGAACAATGAACACAGTATTTTACCCTGGGAAAACCCTCCTACTCAAGGGAGAAAAACCCAACAAATAATATTCTCTTATAAATCAGAATAAGTGCAGAATTTACACACAGAATCAAGCCCTAGAATAGGCCGAGTCACACTTCTCCTAGTATCGAATCTTGAATACACTAAATGATAGCACTTCTTCAGAAATCGGATCTGCTGCTTAGAAGACGAACTGCTGCTAGACAATTCAAATTGGAATTGAATGAAATTGATGATCAAATGAGAGGACTCTATCCTCTTTAAATACCAAGCTAGGCGACCTCCTTTCTAGGGCCGACCTAGAATAATATAAATTTTATTTATGAAACAAAGGCCGACCTGCCTTGTGATAATTTTATTTAGGAGAAAATATCTCCCACCGCTACAAAACACTAACACCATATACCCCCCTGGGATTAGTCTTGCCTTCCTGCTTGCCTCTAAGTGCCGCTGGGCGGGAGGTTGCGGGGATACCCTGAGTAACAAAAAAAAAATTGCTGCAAGTATCATTATTGCATGATCATATATATATATATATTTAATTGAATTCAAAAATTGCAATAATCACTTTTGCATGAACATATATATATATAAACATAAACTTCCCAAATATATTGTTGCCAATAATATTTAATCCAATAGATCTCTTGTAATTTCCAATCCTTATTCCTTTGTTTTCCAATCTGCTTAATTCATCCCCCTTGATGCCTCTCCCCACTCATTTGTTTCCTCTTTTATATCTTCCATGGTGGGGAGTCTCACATCCATTCATTTAACAAGAGACACCCCTCCCAACCAAGCACTGCCTCCTTTCTTTTAATTATTACTTATTTATTTCCTTATGGGTCAATGCTTTTCCTTTACTAATTCTTATCAGATCCCTTTGAAGAGTCGTCGCTTCCCATCTTGGTCGCCGCTTTCCTTATCTCCTTGGTCAGCACTTATTATGAGTCTAGGATAGGCTATGGGGGCTCTTTGGTGAGCAATTATTACTGTGGTGGGTTTATGAATTATGGCGGGGCATGACAGTATAATTACCAAGATCCACAAACTCCCAAACTATTTGTGCAGCCATCCATACTAAGTTTCATGTACACTAGATCCCTTCTTGTCTTCAAAGAGTGAACTTCCATACTCAACTATCCATAATTACAAAACTACTAAGGTTCCCCTTGCTCCAAGAAGGAACACAAATGCAGTGGCTCTTCTTAAACAATCTACTATCTCTAAGCAAGAAGCTAGCTTGAGATGGAAAAATTCTTCCAACCTATGGTTTCCACTAGCCTCCTCTTTGATGTGCTTACACTCTATCCATCTGATGTCACATGTGAGCCTCTAAAAGCCCCATCAAGTGTAGCACGGATGACCCCCAACATACAAGTACTATACACAATCATGTTCAAATCATAAAAATAGCAGGTGTCAATTTCAACTAAAAATGCACCCACACAACAAAACCATGTATAACCAAATAGAAAACACCCTTGTGGCCTTGTTAATACATGTCATGATTTATTACCATACAAGAAGAGATGAGATTTGAACTTTTGGCATCTACTTAAATGCCTTACCAAATGCCTTTACCACCAACACAACTCTATATCATGGTTAGTCATGCAACTGCTGATGTAAAGTATAAAGTTCTCACTAGAATAAGAAAATAGATAGATAATGTAAACCCTAAACTTCATCCAACAAATAAATAAAAGCTCACAAACAACCACTAATGTCCAATCATAAGTCACAATTGTGGTGAGCATAACAATTACTAGCTATCAGCAACTCCAACCATGCTCCCAAAATAAATTTTAAGATACACGGATACAACTATATTCAATCATCCATGTTTTATTTTTTCTTTTGGACTTGCAACAGCAAAAACAATCCACGCTAGGATAAAGGCATCACTTGAAGAACAATTCTGCCAATGCCTAGGTCAATATCTAGAATTCAAAAGATTCATGGGGGTAGTAATTATATAGAACATTGGAAATTACAATTAGCACCTAGCAGAAAAATGTGGATACAAAGAAGCCCACACTACAATGTTTGAGTCCCCCTGCTAGTGCATCCTAAAGGTATGGCTTGACAAATAATGACAACATAATATGGTTCACTCTAAATGATGTTGGCGACAGCATTCAAAATAATTCTATTTGTGTCCCTCGAGCCATGTCCTGCTGCCATGGGAATTCACCGTGCTTCTATTGCATTCTCTAACCGATGTAAGAAAATTCTCCTCTGCACCAATTGATAATGGCATTAGAATGGCAACATTCTACCAGTTTTGGTGTCTACAAAGTAAATAACTTTAACTCTTCCCTCTATTTTTCATGTATACATTTTCTTCTAGCAACATCGTTTGTATTGTCTTCATAGACATGACATCATATTGCTTTGATACCATATTGAAAATAGTAGAGCATACAAAACAATAAATTACATAGAAACTACACCATGATTCATAGACAAATAATATGCGAAGTTTATTTTGATGATATCATGGGATAATTTTACATTTATATGCATTGGCTTCTAAAGCCTATGTTTTCCTGTACAAAACTTTTGAACCCAACTAACTACCATATAACTAACATTTGTTTTATTACTATAGTAACAATTGTGTATTACATTCTCTAACCCAAAGCTACAAGACTCACAGAGACTCGGCAAGTCCCATGACAAGCACAGCAAACCAAGGCCCAAGGTCTCAAGATCCAAGCACCCACCAAGCCTCATTGGGAAGACTGAACTGCGAAGTTGCAACAGAAAGACTAAAAAAATAAAGTCAAAATAAAATAAAATAAATGTAAAAGCTATTAATTTAACATGACTTTTAAGACTCTAAAAACACACTCATTTCATTTGCAAGGACAAGGAAGAGAAAAAAAGAGTATTGGACCTACAATCACATGAACTGAAGAAAAAACAACACACAAATTAAGCAACAAACATTGATTAAATATCATTTGGGTAGGGTTGAAGCAATTTTGGTGCATCCAAAGGAGCCTACAATGCATTTGGAAGAGTCCGCTATTGATTTGGAGCAGCCCACCATCAAGTTGAAGCAAATTTGAAGAGTTGATTTTGTATTTTAAATCTTTCTTTTGTTTTTTCATTAAATTTAATTTGTCTTGTACAATTTTATTTCATTTTAGATTCATAGACCAAACCCTGGTTGTTTTTTCTAATTTTTTTCTATTTTTTGCTACAAACACTATTTTTTTGTGATTTTTTCATTTTAATTTAACTAGAAACCATAAACGTTAATTTATTTTCTATTTATTTGTTAAAGCAACCTACTTCACATTTATGAATTCTTCAAATCATAGTTGGCAAAAGTTAGCCAATACTTGTCAAGTGAAATGTAATGTCCCCATTTTAGACCTATGCTCTTCTTGAGGTTTTAGCCTATTTCCGGAAATTTGTAGGCTACTCAGATGTGCTAAATTTAGGATTTCCAATTTCAGTAAGTCCTGCTTCTAGCTCAGTTTAGTTTTCTGTGGGTTTTGTTGTGGATTTACTATTTATAGCAGTTGGTTATTTTTAGTAAGTCTAATTGTGGCAGTGGTATCATCATCAATTCAACTCCAATCATCTTGCCTTTCATCAGTTTCAGTTTTGGCTTTGGTTTTGGTTATCTCCATGGACTGAGTTTTATACTTAGTCAATTTTCATGTTTTGAAGTTGTACCCCATGCCTAGGCTTGATGACTTCAAATTGTTTTAAAGAAGGGGACATTAAGGGGTCAAGTGAGGATTTAATTATTTAATAAATGTTTTATTGTTGCAATATGGAAATGGACGCCTAAAGGGGAAGTTGAATGATATTTTAATATTTCAAAAAGTGAAATGCTTAAAGTGGCGTCCCTTTTGGAAGTTGAAGTGATTCTACTTCTTGGAATTTGAAGAGTCTCTTGTTGCTTCATTTGCCAACTAAAGCCTATATATTAATGTTTTATGATGAGCTGATTATGCATATTTTTGAAGAGCAAAGTTACGCTGCTGGAATGAATCCAGAACCTGGCTAAGGGGAAGCTTACCGAATCATTCTTTCTTTGGGCCTGCAACTATGGCTTCTTAGGAAGATTTTTGAAGACCATGCTTCATTCATAAGTGTGGATAGTGCTCAATGGTGATTTTATTTACAAGCAGAATGTTGATTTATAATCTGTTTGTATTGCTGTTGTAAATGGATGAAGCTAATTTATGTTCATAGCTTCATCATCGAATTTTATTTCATTCTAGGTATTCGCTCATGCTGTGCAACTATGAAGGGCGACCCTTTGTGCAAGTTCTTGGAATTTATTATTGAGTTGCTGATTTTTAAAGTCAAGTCGACCCCCTCAAGAGGGTCGTACATTTTGGAGCTTGCCTTGAAATTCATGCCACCTGTTTCTCTCTGTTTTTGGCTCGAATTCTTCTTGGAACATGGATGCCTAGTCTCTAACTATTGATTGGCTGTGGTTTGGAGACTTTCCAAGCTGATTCGGGAAAGATACGTACAATTCTATGAGTTTTCTTGTTGCTGGTCTGATTTTTTGTTAACACTGTTTCTATATCAGACTTATTAAATAATTGTACTTGTTGGTTTGGGCTTCAATTCTTCATCTTATATCATTGTAAATGTTAGAGGAAGTGATACTCTAACTATTTAATGTTTTTGGAAGCTTATCTATTTTATTTGCAGCTGTTCTTATTCTTTGTAAAGCTAGTTAGTAGTACTAACAGCTCTTCCTTTATTTGCTGCAATTTTATATTAGTTTTACACTCCCACAATTGAGTGGTTGAGTTTTAGAATAAACATCTTTCTTGTTTGTAATTTTCCCCCACGTTATAAGTGGTTGTGTGGACAGTATTCCCCCCACATTAATAAGTGGAATAGTGGATTTAAAGGCTGGCTTGCCGCCTAATAATTGTTGTAAACTCACCCACTGAATAAATGGAGTATTCCCACCGCTTGTGGATACTTGCATCAGCAGATGAATTGTACTTTCAGCTCTGTTCATGCCTAACGATCCTCTGACCATATGCTATCACCTCGCCCACATTGGGATCTGGGCGAACATTCTTGGTTAGAGTTATCTTCTTTGCTGATTTGCATTTTTGGAGCTAACGCTAATCAGTGTTTGGTTGCTGATTTGAATGTTAATTTTGGGAAAAAATTAAGGGGGAATATTTCAATGGTATCAGAGCCTGTTTTCCTGCCATCCTGTGTGTTCAAAGCTTCAGCTATCAGATGAGAGTCAGAGAAAACCGATACTACATTAGAAGGCAGAACAGAGTTTAGTTTCAGCTTCAAAAGTTTTGAAGTTGGCACCTTTTCAAAGGTTTTAAGAAACCTTGTCTTGTCAATTTAAGCTATGGCTTCAGATGAAGAGAAAGATTTGGCAAGATCTTTATACATTGAGGGTGCAAGGCTCATTAAAGAATATCAGACAAGGGATGAAGAAGTGAGAATACTTCTTCAATTGGAACAATGTTTGAGCCAGGTGAAGCAGTCACTTTTAGGGATAATTAAAACTGCTTTGGCGCCTGTAGTGACCTTTCTGAAACGTCCTTATTGGTTGAGGCATTTGGATGAAGAGATCAATCTGCTGGTTACTTCATGCCTCAGTGAAGTGATGAGAATTTGGGCACCCTTGGTGCCCTATGATGATAAAACTATGAAAAGGGTTCTTCATATGTTCGTAGAGAGCTTTCAAGACCTTGATGAAATTGAAAGCAATCAGTACTCCAGAAGAGCTGCTATACTGAAGATCTTTTCAGAACTCAAAATAAGTATGTTGTTGGTTGATATGGGTATGCAAGACCGAATATATTATTTGATTCATTACCTCTTCATTTCAACTTGGAGTGAACAAGAGGAGGATATAATTGCAGCAATGAGAAACATTTTAGTTTTGATTATCAAAGAGTTGAATGACATTCCAGATTCCGTCCTATCTTTCCTACTAAACATTCATGAACAAGAAGGAAAGAATTCCTCTACTACTGGTATGCTGATCAGAGATTTGTTCAATCAGTGTGAGGGAAAATTGAAGCCACACTTGAAGAAGACAGAGCTAATAAATGAAGTGGTCATTAATGCAGAAAATAAAATGTTGTTTCTCAATAATTTTATGACAGTTTGTTAAGAAGACCTCCTTGGTATGCTTGTGATTAATAATGAAGAGATCAGTAATGTACCTACTCATGAAGGGGTTATTGAAGACAAGAAGGATATAATCTTCAAACCAACCAACAGTGATAATTCTTTACTTCATTATAGTAATGGAAATTTGGGTGGTTTTGAGTTTGATCATCAAACTAAGCTCTTGGGAGAGGTTATTTGTGAAGATATCAATTTTGGTGTGTTGGGAGGTACCTTGTTCAAAGAGGCAACACTTCAAGAGCAGCATGAAGAGAACTTTCTTGTTGATCATATTAATCAGCCTCTCAGCATGTGGGATCCGAGTGTGAAGGCGTCTAAGGTTGTCAAGGAACCTTTATGAGATAAATATCCCTTTGATCCTAATAAAGTACTAAATTTTGATCTCAATGCAAGCTATGAGATGGACATGGGAGGAGAATATGTCTTTCACAAAGAAGCTTGCATGGGAAAGCCCCATAATGACTTATTGACCAAGTTGGGGGCTACTAAAACATATGATCAAAGTATCAGTAAGGTGGAAGCAGATTTAGAAGATCGAAGGGCCCTTGCTGATGGAGGATTTAAAGAAGATCTCAAATTTGACTTTCCAATTCATGAGGTTGTTTGTCAACCAAGGTTTGAAGAATTGGTAAAATCTGATCCTCTTCATTTTCAATTAGCGGGTGGCGAAAGACAAGAGCTTTGGAGCAGCTTTGAGGGCAGCAAAGTCAAAAAACAAAGTTCTGATTTTGATATACAGTTTATCAGCAGTTTGCCATCCTGTATTTATGAGTGGGAAAATCAATTCTTGATATCCATTGAAGATGAGGGTCAAGCCCTATTAAGAATTGATCACTCATATAGTTTGATTGAAGAGAGTTTGGAAGGTGTTTGGATTGGAGCCACTCTCTTTAATCTGCAATTCATCAAATACTCCTTGGAGATTATAAAATTAGAATATCTATGCTGGATTATAAATCGGGATTATGCCTATGAATTCACAAAGAAGACCATCGGTGCATTCCAAGGAAGTGAGATAAAGGTTGATAAGCTTACTCTTGAGCTTTAATCAACTAAGGTATGTTGAAAATGATCAGCTTGGCCTTGATGGAGGAAGGAGACCAACCAGCTAATTTCAAAAACCTAGAGTGTGAGGTCGAAGCTACACTGTAATTGATAACTCTCCAAGCTTGCTTTGTAACCTAATGCATAAGAGGTTTAGAGGATTCAATCTCCATATGGGAAGTGTTGATTCGTGATGACTTCTCCATCTTTGACACCAAGGTGTTGTCAAAACATGTTTTGGAAAAACATGTTGTTTACATGCCTGGCAGTTTATCCTTTGGATTGAGTAATACTCACACTAACCTGTCTTGGGAGATGGATTTGAAGACAATGTTTGTTTCAGGCTCCCTTGTTTTCAAAGCTTTCTTGGATAGACTTTAGTGGTTCACCAAAGAAGTCAATAATTTCTTGAGTGTGCATTTGGAGTTCATTGGCACTCGGGAATGTGTTGTGAATCTCTTCAGGGGTGTGGTGGATCATTCTTGGTCAGGTATCCTTGTTTGGCACCCTCGATGTGGTATGAAAAATCTTTTGGGGTATGGTAGGAAGGTTCCTTGGAGGGATAAAGATCAAACTTTCAGAATTTATGATGTTGTTCCCTTCCTTATCAGCCACTTGATGATCCCATTTGTTCATCAACAAATGGATTGGAGAGAAATATTGAGCAAAGAATGGTTCTTTGTTGTGATGGAACTGTTTGAGTGGGTGTTTCCAGCTTCGAATCTAATCAAATTAGTCAAATTGAACGAGAATTTTCAGTATGGCAGCAGCTGTTCTTCTCTTAGCATGTTGATTTCTCTTAACTCAGATGTTGAGTTATTCAATTTTGACTTGGTGGGCAGCTGATACACTCATATTTTCACTTCACAATCTCTTTCCAGAGATGATTTTGGGTCTCAAATGGGAAGAATGATGGTTTGGATTAATCAAAATCAATTTTTGGATAGAGTTGGAGTTCTTTCCAGTTGTCACCTGTGCACATTCTTTTGTACTCATGTTCTGGGCAGCGAACCTTGGGCTGTTCTGGTTCGTCTTTTAGAGACTTTTGAAGAAAGAGTTGTGAAAGATTTCAAGTGTCTTCTTGTGTATGTTTGTAATCTTCGGAGAAGGCATTGCACATCCTTGAAGAATTTTAAGGATGAGGCTGTTATGTATCTGCAAAGAGTTGCTTCCTTCTTTGCAAATATCCTTGTTGGAGTCGCCTTTGCAGTTGTGACTATGCTTGATGCTTTGAGGAGCTTTGCTAATGAGGATTATTTTGAGTTGCTTAGATCTTTTTTCCTTGTGCTTCGAATGATGTTAATCATTGGCATTGATGATATTAACTCCTCAGAGACTCTAGGGTGTGAGATGCTGCAATGTTTTGAATTTTGTTCCTCTTGGTCTTCTAGTTCAAGTCATTTGTTCCGTAATCTTTCAGGGTTACAGAGGAGGACAGTGTTGTTTTGGTATGATGGCTATGATTGAGTGATCAGTGTGGCGCAGCATCAGCATGGTGGGTCTTATCAGAGATGGATTTGGGACCCTAGGATCCTACTTGGCGTAGTAAGGATCAAATTGTTTCCTTGGAGTGTGGCAGCATTGCTTGAGGACAAGCAATTTTGGGAAGGGCGGACTGTAATGTCCCCATTTTAGCCCTATGCTATTCTTGAGGTTTTCGGCCATTTCCTCAAAAACCGTAGGGGCTACTCAGATGTGCTAAATTTAGGATTTCCAATTTCAGTAAGTCCTGCTTCTAGCTCAGTTCAATTTTTTGTGGGTTTTATTGTGGATTTACTATTTATAGCAGTTGGCTATTTTTAGTAAGTCTAATTGTGGCAGTGGCATCATCATCAATTCAACTCCAATCATCTTGCCTTTCATCAGTTTCAGTTTTGGCTTTGGTTTTGGTTATCTCCATGGACTGAGTTTTATACTTAATCAATTTTCATGTTTTGAAGTTGTACCCCATGCCTAGGCTTGATGACTTCAAGTTGTTTTAAAGAAGGGGACATTAAGGTGTCAAGTGAGAATTTAATTATTTAATAAATGCTTTGGTTGTTGCAATATGGAAATGGATGCCTAAAGGGGAAGTTGAATGATATTTTAATATTTCAAAGAGTGAAATGCTTAAAGTGGCGCCCTTCCTTTGAAATTGGTATGATTCAACTCTTGGAATTTGAAAAGTTCTTGTTGCTTCATTTGCCAACTAAGCCTATATTGATGTTTTTATGATGAGCTTATTATGTTATGTTTGGAAAACAAGCAGGCCGGGCCGGATCAATCTAAAACCTGGCTAAGGGGAAGCTTAGCAAATTCAATCCATCCTTTGGGCCTGAAACTATGGCTTCCTAGGTGGAGATATAAGACTGTACTTCATTCAGAGGTGCAGATTGAGCTTCAATTCTGATGTTTTCAACAGGTTGCTGGTTCGTCATGGCTGAAGCAAATTTCTGGTCATAGCTTCACCAGCGAATTTTATTTCATTTTGGGTATTCGTCCATGCTGTTTCACTGTGAAGGGCGACCCTTTCTGGAAGTTTTCAGATTTTTTAGTGAAGTTTCTGATTTTTGGGAGAAGGTCGACCCTTCCTGGAGGCCGTACCTTTCTTCTTGGTTGTCTTGGGAATCGTGCCAACTGTTTCTCTCTATTTTTGGCTCATTTTCTCAATGGAAGTTGGACGCCTAGCTCTTAGTTGTTGATTGGCTGTAGTTTGAGAGCTTTTCGAGTTGATTTGAAGAAGATACATCCATTATGGTGAATTCTCATCTCGCTGATCTGATTTTCTGTATTTCATGTTTTTGATCAGATTAGTTAGAAATTGTTATAATGCTGTTCTGAGTTTCTTTCTGTATCATTTTGGCATTGTAAATGTTAGAGGAAGTGTTACTCTAACCATTGAGTGTTTTTGGAAGCACATCATTCTCATTTGCAGCTTAGTTCATTAATTGTAAAGCTTGTTAGTAGTACTAACAGTTGATAGTTTAATTGCTGCAATTTATATTTGTTTATACTCCCACAATTGAGTGGTTGAGTTTTTAAATAATCATCTTTCTTTAATTGTAAGTTTCCCCCCACTAAGTAAGTGGTTGTGTGGACTGTATTCCCCCCACGTAATTAAGTGTAAGTGAGGATTTAAATCGCTGGCTTGCCACCTTTAATAATGTAATAATCTCACCCACTGAATAAGTGGAGTATCCCCACTGCTTGTGGATGCCTGCATCAGCAGTTGAATTGTAATTTCAGTTCAGTTTACTCCTAATGATCCTCTGACCATATGCTATCACCTCGCCCACATTGGGATCTTGGTGAACATTCTTGGTTAGAGTTACTTCCATGCTGATTTGCTTTTGGAGCTAACGCTAATCAGTTACTTGTTGCTGGTTTGTGTATTGAATTTTGGGGAAAAAATTAAGGGGGAATATTTCATGAAATCTTGCCACTTTTTTGCCTCGTGAGTAACTCACCAAAAAACTTTCAAAATTTTATGTTGAGTTTTTGGTGATTATTTTGTAAAAACTCACCAAGTTCATAAAAAAGACTCACCAAACATGACAGGGATGCAGGACATGAAAAAAAAAAAGATAAAAAATCCATGGTTTTTTCGCTTAAAAAAGTCAATACACCCCTCTCACTTCCTCACACAACACTCTTCCAAACATTTAAGCTAATTGAAAGAATTTTTTGGCGAATTTGAAGGGTAGATTCGAAGAATTTCAAGGGTGCATTAGTGTTTTTTTTTTTGTTTTTTCTTTGCAAGCATTTAAATTTGTTTTGGCTACTGAAATCTAGAGTGTAGATTGTAACAATTCATAATTTCATAGTATTTAGTAGTATTTACAATTTTACTTCCAAAAAATTGGGTTTATGAAACATCTTTTGTTCATTTATTCTTACTTTATAAAAATGAAATCACTTTTCTTTTGTATAAATGAATAATTTTTTTGATTTTTACTTTTTTTTGTGAAATAAAATCACTAGCTTATATTGAATTTATGCTGATTTATACTAATTGATGCTAATATATACTGATTTATACTGATTTATGCTAATTTATGCTATAGTTATACTGATTTATAGTAATTTATGTTGAATTTATGCTAATTTTTTCATATTTAAAAATTAAAATGTTGTACTTTGTATTTGTAGGTTAGATACAATGGCAGATAGAGAACCCTTGGCCTCTAGCTCAAGCTCCCACTATGCATCAGGCTCAGGCGCAGCCCAATCAATGCCAATTACAAGAACTCATGTCCCTGGAGCTAGTGACCCCACTTGGAAATATGTCTTACAACAACTAACACGTGGGACAATCATTTGCATAAGACACCCTATATCATGGAGGCATCAATCACCTCAAATACCATGTTGCAGGCATTACTCATCATCTATGTCACAAAGTTCGATTTTGAGTTCATGTTTGGCAGCAATAAAATTCAGATGAAGTTCGAAAGGGAGAAAAAGTTCAAAAAAAAATCGTGATTAAATTTGCATTATATAAATTTGAATTTGAAAAAAATATAAATAATAAATCCATTAAATTGTCAAATTAATTTAACAATATTAAAAAGATTTGAAATTATATTATAATATTAAATAGTCAAATTTATTATTTATTAAATAAAATAATACTATATTAAATTTAAAATTAATATATATATTTTACACTTATTAAATTAAAATTATTAAAAATAAAACAATATTATTAAATTTGTACACTATGCTACGAGGTTCTGGAGGAAAATGGCGGAGCAGAGTGGGGAACCTGTGTCTTAGGGTGGAGAGGGAGAGGCTGATAAATCGAAGGATCATTTTAACCGTAAAAATGTGCCCATGAAGGAATCTTCTCAGAAAATCTTGGTTGATGTCTCTGACTGCGTGGAAAAAGATGTCAAATATCTTGAGCAGAGGGCAGTTATTGGTAGGGTTTTGCGCAAACGGTTTGCAAGAAAAGAAATTGGTGATTGGGTATTGCAAAATTGGAATTCGGATCCAATCTTAAACTTCCTTCCCAGAGGCTTTTTCGTGGCTGTTTTCAAAAGCGAACTCGAAAGAGATCATATTCTAAACAATTTAATCTAGAAAAATGGGTCCTTCTATCTTTTCCTTCAGAAGTGGGAAAGAAATTTCAACCCACTGGACTACCGCCCAAGAATCTGTCCGTTATGGTTACGCCTTTATAACCTGCCTTTGAATATTGGTCGAAAGGTTGCATTTCGAAAATTGGCAACTTGTTGGGCAATATCCTCGAAATCGATTTGCGTGAAGGAGAGTCTCTGATCTACGCCAGAATCCTACTTCTCTCAATAAAAGAAATTC